>JARVZY010003033.1:0-28367 GCA_030686995.1 Artemisia argyi
TCTAAAGCAAAAGAAGTTGTTTTTGTAACTGAAATAGGCTATAACTAAATACTATCTTTGAGTTGCGAGAAGCTTTGTTTTGCTTTTTGTATAAATATTTCTGTTTCACTACTTGACACAATCTATTTGCCATGCCGATATGACACACTAATTTGTGAGCATTTGGGGTACTTCAGGGGTTTTCTTTTGAATATATTGACCATTTATATAAGATGTGTGTGACATCAGAAGAACAAAAAAAGAAACTCAATTGGTACTCGTGAACTTGCAGTAGCTATTACAAATGCACAAGTTGCGGTACAAAGAAACGAGCCCAAAGATCTGATGATGATCCATCCATCTGGGAAATCACTTACAAAGGAATGCACACCTGTCTTGGACCTTCAGTAGCCAGGAATTTTGCAAGTACAACTGAATCAGAAATAAGTATCATAAGAAACAGTGACTCTTCGACTGTAACAAAATCAGCTTCTGTAATCACTGAGAACTCTGTTGGACTGGAGTTTACAAAGAAGTAAGCCATCATATGCGCGTGTATAATATCCTTTATCCAGAAAAAGTATCATATTAAGCATACCAATCTGAGTAAACAATGTGAATGTGATTTTAATGCAGAATGAATTGTAGGTCTAGCATCCAAACGTGTAAGCAGCAAGCGAATGAGGCTCAGTCAAGCTTTTCTCCATCAATTCAATATCAATCACCTTTATCCAACATTACTTCTAAACCAAATGTATTGTTACATAATCTTATTTCTTTTTTTCCTTTTTTATATCTTATTCCTAATCCATTTTCCTTAATTATCAGCTGATAAAATCAGATGTGGTGAAAAATAGCATGAACCTCCCATCATCCACGAAGGCACTCCAGAACTCAAAACGGAAGCCGTCACCATTTTCTAAGGTTTGGTGATTATTTTTTCACACAGACCATTTTATGTCCAACAAATGAGTTCATGAGAAGATGTCATTTTTCTTGATTTTTTTCAACATGATTTCCATATCACTTTTTTAGATACTGAAAAAGATGTCTGTGTAGAATAGAATAATCCACAAAATGGAGTTTCCTTAAACACTGCTTCTTGAATGAATTTTATGTGTCATTACATAGAAAATTACTTCTAATTATACACTATATACCATATTTTCACATGATGCTGTTCCTACGTTTTTGGCTCTCTGCGATCTGCCCATTTCTAGTAGTTCTAGGCATATTATCACATGATGTTTTTTATACTATTCAGGCAAGGAAAGAGAAGTTGGGGGACAGAATTACTGCACTTCATACGTTAGTTTCACCTTTTGGAAAGGTATGATGAGTAACTCTTTTTCCCTTAAAACTTTTCAAAAGAGAAAGTTGTAACACGATGCCTATGGAATCAAATCTGTTGCAGTCTAAATTTAAAATAATGTCCAAGTTCGACATGGATATAAAACTAATCCATGCTTGTTAGTCAGAATTTAATAAATAATTAGATCATTTGACTGTACAAAGAAAATCTAAGAGAAACTTTGATAAAGTGAATCGGAGTTAAGAATCTTTAAACATGTAAATAACAATAATTTCACAAGAAAACAATAGGTGTATCAATAAAAGGGAGATAGTATCTCATCTGTTGTAACCATATACGGAAAAACAACATGACTTGTATGCAGATATAATTAGATCATATGAACCCGCCTTAAATTATACTACTCTCATTATCCACAAATGTATACATACAAGACACCTAGGCCCTAGCTACTTGTATGTTGTTTAGACGTATTATTATTCTTTTGAAAGAAAAAGACTTACAATACAGCCATTAAACACCTAATAATACACCTATTGTCTCAAGTGAGACTTGAACCCACAACCATTTGGTTAATGGGACACAAAGATACCGCTAGGCCAAAAGCCACGGAGAATGATCCATATATATAGTTAGTTATCCCATAGAATAAATAAAGGTACACTTGAGATATTGTAATGCAATTGCAAGTCATGGTTTCACTAGAACATATGTATTGTTTATAGAAATCCTTGATTTCTGTAATGTTAGTATACATTTTCTACGTAGCTAAAAGGCACGTTTAGTTTTTATGCATCTCCTTTTCTGTGATCTTTTTATTATAAAACTAAAACTGTGATACTTCGCAGTAAGCATCATATATTCACCAAACAGCGCAAGCTGAGCACATGTTAGAATTCAAGTTTATTGAATTTATATAAGCTCACTGTTTACCAAATTCAGTTACTTTGTAACTTGGATTTTATTGTTTACCATCGTGTTGATAGTGTCTTTCTCTTTTTTACAGACTGATACAGCATCAGTGCTGTTAGAAGCTTGTGAATATATCAGATTCCTACA
Source organism: Artemisia argyi (assembly GCA_030686995.1). Taxonomy (NCBI): domain Eukaryota; kingdom Viridiplantae; phylum Streptophyta; class Magnoliopsida; order Asterales; family Asteraceae; genus Artemisia; species Artemisia argyi. The sequence continues at coordinate 2,351 of JARVZY010003033.1, forward strand.
TGACCAAGTCAGCGTAAGTCTGTCTCATCACTAACCATTAAGTAACATAACTAAAAGATTTCAATGTTTATATGTCTTTAACATAAGATATTATCATCAACAAAAAAAGATTATAAGAGGTTCATCACAGACACAGTAAATACAGCTTTACTTTTTTCTATAATCAGGTTCTTACGACCCCATACATAAAACAAGGAACTCCATTAGAGCTAAAGCAGAAGGTAGAACTAACTCTCGATGTCTTTTAAACTTACGTCTTTCTTTGAAAAAAATCTCATTTGATATGATGTTTCTCAAACATAAGCTAATAAACCCAAGAAAAATGATATTCTTGCAGGCTACAAAGCGAGACCTGAGAAGTCGAGGGCTATGTTTGGTACCTGTTTCATGTCTGGAAAAATATGAAGGTATATTATGAGAAAGATGTAATGGCTATTTGCATAGACCATATAAAGAAATTTACTTTATAATAATAATGTTTGTGACCGTTAATAAACATTTGGGTACGATCATACGACCATCGTTGCACCAAATGCCTTCAGAAAGTATGCTATTATAGATTGAGGGACAGTAACTATGTAAATAAATTATTTTGGATATCCATAAAATGATTATAGACATGTTCTTCATGTTGTTTTGTTCTTGGGTTCTTAGACTCATATTACTTTTGATGCACAAACATCATTTATTCCAATTTGTCATCTAAGATAGATATTAGGTTTAATCAAAATGAAACCTACACAAATTGTGAACATTAATCCAATATTAATAATATTGATTCGCTTTTGCACTAGCAGTGAAGCTGGGTCATTTTCTATGACCGAATTGTGTGTGCGCTAAGAATACCCGTCACTGTAGTGATAATATTCCACCTCGACTAGGTGTCGAGTTTGAATAATTGAACCAATAAATTCCTGGAAAAATAAAAAAGTTCCCGTAATCTGATCAAACAAGATAATCACTATACATTATATATAGCTTATAAGATACCTATTCTTCACTCAACTAAAAATGCGAAAGGCATGACATAGCATTAAATTAAAAAAAAAAAAAAAAAAAATGAATGTAACAATTTGAAAAGGTAAAGACTACCCCACTATACCTAAAAGTTGTCTTCTTACATACATTTTTTTAGAGAAAATTTTTTAATGGACTATTTTGACACCATCTTATAAAAATGGTTGGTGCGTATGAAATTACGAATCTGGTTTATGAAAGTGCGCCTCCGTATGATGAAAAACAAGTCATTAATCAATGAATATAATTTTGACATGTGTTAGAAAGCGTACAAAGTTTATACATTTTTTAAATAGCACGCATGCCACATAAGAACGCGCTACTTGTACGCTTCGTTTAAAATATAAGAAAAAAAAAAAAAAAAAAAAAAAAAAAAAAAAAAAAAAAACCCTACAAAAATACAAACCTCATGCACATAAAGTAACAACGTGTTTTGTTTAATGCGCCTCAGCGCCTGCTTTTTTGTTAAAAATCATAAAATAAAATTTAATTAGAAAAAACCACAAAAAACAAATCTCATGCGCACAAAAGTAATAGCGCGTTTAGCTTTAAAAATTGAGTGCGCTACTTCTTATTTTTTATTATTTTTTTTTTTGTAATATTAAAATAAAATTTAATAAAACACAAAAGATATCACACAAATACAAACCTCAAGCGCAAAGCTACAAGCCCATTTCATTTCATTTATTTGTGCGTATGCTTAAAAAAAAAAAAAAAAAAAAAAAAAAAAAAAAAAAAAAAAAAAAAAAGTCCAAAACACAAGCGCATTTATTTCTTAGACACGAATTAAAATGTGTGCGCTTTATTTAATTTTTAGGCAAAGTCATACCTAAACACTTAAAAAAAAGATTTAATGTTGTGAAAGTTAAGACATAAAGTTCCTATTTAGATATCGTCACTTTGACGTTATTCACATTTAATATTCACTGACCAAGTTTGTTGGCGAAGTTAAGACATGTTTTACCAAATTCAAACATGTTGTCAAAGTTAAGACATAAAGTTCCTATTTAGGTATCGTCATTTTGACGTTATTCACATTTAATATTCACTGACCAAGGTTGTTGGGTGACTAAGTTAAGACATGTTTTACCAAAATCAAACATGTTGTTAAAGTTAATACATAAAGTTCCTATTTAGATATCGTCACTTTGACGTTATTCACACTAGTTATAATACCCGCGCATACGCGGATTCTATTTTTTTTTTTTAATTTTTTTTTTTTTTTTTTTTTTTTTTTTGAATGTTATATTTTTATTGATTAAAAAACAAATAATTTAATATTTGTTTGTTTGATTTATGATTTTTAATTATAGCTTTTAACTACTAAAGATAATCATTTAAAAAGTTTAATCTTATTGTTAGTTGCATCTTATCTACATTTTTTGTATTTATCTTATACTTGTGTAGTATATCAACAAAACAAATTTTTAAATGGGGCAATTGCATATATACCCACTAAAACTTGCATATTTGCATATATACCCAAAACATGCTTAAACATCATTGTACATTGTGCATTAAAAACTTGTGTTTTGGAGAAATATGCAAATATGCAAGTTTTAGTGGGTATATATCCAATTCCCCCTTTTTAAATTTATGAACTAAAAAATAATAATTAAAATATTGCCTAATAAAGAAACATTCTTTTTTTTCAAAATTTTTATTTTATTATATAAAAGATATGTTAACATCAAAACTGTATTGAAAGTGTTAGGTGGGAGGATAACATAAGAAATGGAAAGTACATCTCATCACGTGAGATATAAAAATAAAATGACTAATTTAAACAATTTAAATGCCTGGGTTTACATGTGTACCTATATTATTTGCTTTCTTAGCTCAAACGCTTGGAATGGGTTGTCGTTCATTTTTGTAATTTAAATAAATTTAAAGGGGTGTTTCTTTTTCCCTTAGTTAAGGGAATAGGTCCACACAAAATATATAATAATGTTTGTTTTATGTAGAGCCCACTATTTTTCCACTAGTGCATCTATCCTCATGTGAGTGCTATAATGGAGACTCTCCCTATTAAGACCATTCAACAGCCGTGGGTCCCACATAGGTCTCACGCATCCCTTAGCTAACAAAAAAAAAAAGAAACACCCCCAGTCTCTTTCAGTAAAGAGTGTATGTTAAAAGTCTGGTTTGGTAACTTTTTATTTTACGTATCCAGATTTTCAAACACCCATTTCTCTTACCTTACTTTTTTTTTCACTACCACAAAAGCCTTCAAATAACTAACACCATAAAAACTCACCAATTTCCTTTTTGTCGAAATATGATGGAGAAATGAACTTAAGCTTCCAAACCCCAATATCACCTGTTACATTTATACGGATTATTATCTTGGTTTTGTGGTTGAATTTGGAAAATTATGTAGAAATCAAGAAACAAAGTTTTACATCGGTACTCATGGAGAAGAGTATGCCATTGTTAGGCTAGCGACGAGCTCGAAAGATGAGGACAACTTTTTAGTATTGGTCCGCGGGTAAGATCTGTACTTATTGGCATTTGGAATGATTAGGCACACCATTTATGAGTTTAGAAATATTGTTAAAAAGACTAAAAGTTATGGATTTAGTGAGGAGTGTAAAAGTCTTGGGGGTTTAAAAAATGTTTATGTGTGGCTACACAATTTAATAAGGCAATTGAGTGCTACTCAATCGTTCCAACGAAGAACAAGTAGAGTTATGGCAGGAATACATATGCAAAATTTGTGTATTCATACGTGAATGTGTCATGAACAGGTATGTTATATACGACATGCATAAGAGAAATGTGGGTTGTATATCTCCTTCGTCACCCACGCTTATAGGAACTGGGAGTCTTGCTCCCATAAAGGCTATGAGTATGATCCTAAGAGAATGGGGCTAAACCTTTTGATTATGAAATCGAGTTAATTAAATGTTTAGTGAAACTTGATGCAATGACGCTAAAGGATCATACCGACGAAATAGAGAAGCTCTATAGTGTGTCATTTAATGCTTGCAATTCCATGGGATTATCTTGCTAAGCATAGACTTTGGGTTTGTTTTTTTTCTCTTTTTTTTAGGGTAGTGGCAGTGGTCAAAAAAAAAAAACAACCTCCCAACCCACCAATAATATCCTTCCACCTCACTCATACTTTTTCCATACCTCCCAACCTTTTTTTAGTGGCAATGGTCACTTTTTTCATACCTCCCAAACCACCAACTTTTTATTTTTTTATTTTTTATTTTCATAAATAAATAATTTAATAAAAACATAATACTCCCTCCGTCCCAATTTATTTGTCCAGTTTTGACTTTTTGAGTCTTTATTTGTCAACTTTGATCGTAAATATTCTTATTTGTGTTATATAATATTTGATGAAAATTATACAAATTAAAAATACACTTAAAACTCAATCTATTCATATATTTTGCATCAAATATTAAATAACACAAACAAACATATTTATGGTCAAAGTTGACATAGAAAGACTTTGAAAATTAAAAGTGGACAAATAAATTGGGACGGATGTAGTATTTCATTAATAATTAAAATAAAAATACATAATACTTGGAAAGAAAATTACACAATACTTGGAAAAAAAACATAATTATTCTAAAAATCAATATGCCATCCATATTTCTCCGCGAGCTCACGTTTTTTGCGAAGAGTGAAATCTCGCATAGCCTGATTGGTTATGTGATCATGCGGTTCGTTAAAGAACTTCAAGGCCCGAAACTCAACCTCATCATCATCATCATCATATAGAGGTAGTTCGAGCTCAACACTAGGCTCACGACGTGAAGGACCTTCACGGTAGTCAGAAAACGGGTTGAACTCATTTGTCATAATTACGTTATATTGACTTGAATTCAACGGTGGTGGGGGTCGTGCTTAGCCTCGTGCATAATATTGTTCTTGAAAGAATTGTGGATGAACCGGTGGAGGAGGTTAGGGATAGTATGCGGATTGAGGGTGTTGTTGACTTGCAACTTGCGGACGAAAACGTTATCCACGAACGCCACGACCACGACCTCTTGTTGAACTTGATTTTCTTTTATCCATGCTACACTTTTTTTTAAGTATGATATAGAGATATAGAGTTTGATTGTAAAAGTATGAAATAGAGTTTGATATAGTTTGATTGAAATTGTAGTATTTATAGGATTTATTTATTTATTTATTTTTTTATTTTTTTATTTTTATTTTTTTTTTTGTTCCAAGGCTCCCAACATCTTTTTTTTTTTTTTTTTTTTTTTTTTTTTTTTTTTTTTGATTTTACCCCCAACGTTCAAAGCATTCAATGTTCCAACGGATATGTTGTTTCAAACCGCAGCAGTGTTTAAGCCCGCTAGACCAAACCGCTCACCCAAACCGCTGGGGTGGCGGCGGTGTTCCCCGGCGGTTTGGGGCAAACCGTTGGCCAAACCGCCACCGTTGCCACTACCCTTAGATTACAAAATTACTTGTTCTTGTTCTTGTTATTAATTTGAAATAATATTTTTCACAAAAATATCAATACCATCATATGAAATAATAAGAGTGGCATGAACCTTAGTAATATTCAATCTAGACTCAAGGTAATTTTCTAATATTAAAATTATAATAGCAATTTTGACCCATTAACCCATTATCATAGCTATTATAATTGCTATTATCAGAAAATTACTACAAGTCTAGATTGAATATTATTCAGGTCCATGCCGCTCTTATTATTTGATAGAATGGTGTGATATATTTCTACAAAATATTATTTCAAATTCATAACTACAACAGTTACAAGTATTTTTTTTCTTAAGCAAAGAAAAAGAGAAAAACAAACCCACAGTATGTACTTAGTACTTAGCAAGATAATCCCACGGCATTGCAAGCATTAAACAACACACTATAGAACTTTTTTGTATTTATTCGGTAATGGTCCTTCAGCATCATTGCATCAAATTTTGTTAAACATTTAATTAACTTGATTTTATAATTAGAAGGTTCAACCCCATCTCAGGATCATACTCATAGGCTTTGTGGGAGCAAGACTCCCAGCTCCCTATAAGCGTGGGTGGCCAAGGAGATATACAGCCGACATTTCTCTTATATATGTCATATAGAACATACTTGTTCCTGCCAGATTCAGGTATGAATACACAAATTTTGCATATGCATTCCTTCCATAACTCCACTTATTCTTCATTGAAATGATTGAGTCTGCTCAATTGCCATATTAAATTGTGCAGCCCACATAAACATTTTTTTATACCCCCAAGACTTTTATACTCCTCACTAAATCCAAAACTTTTAGCCTTTTAACAATATTTCCGAAATCATAAATGTCGTGCTTAATCATTCCAAGGGCCAATAAATACAAATCGGACATGCGTACCAATACTAAGAAGTCGTCCTCATCTTTTGAGCTCATCTCTAGCCTAACAATGGCATACTCTTCACTGTTAGTACCGATTTAAAACTTTGTTTCTTGATTTCTTCTTAATTTTTCAAATTTAATCACAAAACTCGAATAATAATCTATATAAATGTCATAGGTGATATTGGGGGTTGGATACTCAATTTCATTTCTCCATCATATTTCGACATCCATCGTATTGCAAGAATGCTCACTCTTAATGGAATTGCCGCCTCAAATTGGAGCACTGAAAAAACTCAACTTGTTTGATCATGAAGGCACCAAGCTCATGTATCTGCCAAAGGAAATTGACAAATTAGAGACTTTAGAATGTTTAAGGGTCTCTTTGTCGACAGATGCAGATGACCCTAAAGATCGAAGTGGCATATAGCACATACTCCCAAGGATGACAATTTCAAAGCTCAAAGAGTTATGTATCAGTGTCAATGCGGACGCCGAATGGTGGGAGGTTGAACTTTTAGACAGAATTATGGGGGATCTAATTTTCTTACTCGACCTTAAAATTATAAAGTTGTACTTACCAACTGCTAAAGCATTGCAAGAGTTCTTAAACCTTGAAAGGTATCAAGTACCAATATATTAAAATTTATGGAATTTTAGGTTTATGATTGGTCAATGTGAAGAGCTCCATGTTCTGTACAGCTTGATATCGAAGAAAATTTTCTGAGACTAGAAAAATGTATAAAATTCATGAATGGTGATGGATACATGGGTGAAACTGCAGAGTTAATTAGAAATGCTAGAGCTATATAAGTAAGCCCTTCTTTTCTTCTATCATCTTTTTATTAATGTTTGAACGGAAGCATAATTGTATTTGGTAGCATAGTTGTTTATTGCTTGTGACTTCCTCTTTTGCATGACCTTTTTTTCCCCTTACGTCATGGCTTGCTTTGCCATTATGTAAGAGCGGAAATTTTGGGACCAACTATTTGCGAAAAACGACTACGATCTTCTACAACGAAAACAACTTGATGAGGAAGGAAAAAAAATGATTGGTTGAAGGCAACTCAACATACTTTGTGTGTTTTGACGGCTAGGTTTAGGGTTTAAGCGTTGAATATAAAAACCAAAATCCGAATAAAAATAGAAATAAAGCAAAAATAACCAGGATTCTTCCGAATCACCGACAAGTAGCCGATGACTGGAGAATGGCAAATTTTATAGGTGAATCTTACCTAAAGCTCGAATACAATGTAAAATAGCAAATAATAAGATTATTGAATGTGTTTTGTGATTAAGATTGTCTATATATTTATAATAAATACATGGCTTAATGAACAAGCAACAAAATACCTAAATCTAATAGATTTAAACTCAAGTTTGGGCCGACTTATCTAAAAATAAATAACTTGTCTTAACTACTTATAAAGAGAAAACAGTCAAAGTGGAAAAGTGAAATGCTGAATTTTTGGTCAATGCCCTTAATACCCTTGTAAAACTGAATTGGTACTTGTTTAGGAAGGTCTTAATTTCACTAAAGGGAATTAATGTTGAAAAAGTTAATAAAGGAAATGTGGAAATCAAATAACAAAGAACCATGCGTCTGTTTAACACAAATACAAAGTTGGACAAAATGAAATCATGAAACATAAATGACAGTTAGGGAAGTATTCAAACTATTTCAACAAAATATTCATTGGTGCAAAAGAGAAGGAAACGTATTGAAACTATTGAAACTATGTTAGGCAACATTGCTAGAAACAACAGCTGGAAGATTGCTGGAAACAACAGCTAATAGACGACTGTACTCAATCAAGGTTACACGGCTGTATTCAATCAAGTGAAACCTAATTCATATAAAACCAACAACCAAACACACACCAAAACATAAATAGTGGTACCGCATCTACTACCACTATTTAAATCCACCACCACCACGTCACAACCGGTAACCCACCACCATCAAATCCCTCGCCACCACCCGAAACCCATCAGCGATGAAAACCCACAACCAACTCTCCAAGACTAACCTCAAATCCAAATGTGTATTCAAGATTTGAGGTTATTTGTAGATCTCTATATTAAACGAGTTTTGAAGGTTTTTTTAATAGGTTTATATTTTCTTTTTGTAGATCTGAATATTTGGAGTCGTCTAGCGCCGCCTTTGCCGGAATATTCCTCTGCTGCTACCGCTTCCTTACTGCTACCTCCGGGAACCGTAGCGGTTGCCGGAAAATATGGTTTCTTTTGTTATAAAAGTTTATTGTTTATGTTGTTTGGTGCAGTCAGCTAAAGAATTGTTGGAAAAAAAATAAAGATAGATGCAGGTTTGGTGGGGAGGAAGAAAGATTAGGGAAAAAAAAAAAGTAGTACTCTAATAGATATATTTGTGTGTGCAATATAGTACCAACACTACTACTCAGTATTTGTGTCTGTGTGTAAATACGAGTATCTATTTTATTTTTCATTGCTTTTAGTTGTTTGTAATTAGGGCTGAGCAAACGGACCGGCCGGACCGGACCGACCGACAAAACCGACCGGACCGAGACCGACCGGACCGGACCGACCACATTCGGTCCGGTCCTCGGTCTAAGCTTTTTGCCAAATTCGGTCTCGGTCCGGTCGGTCCGGTCCGGTCCGGTCCGGACCGACCAAAAACCCGAAAAAACTTGCCTAATTGGACCGGACCGACCGAAGACCGACCGGACCGAGACCGGACCGAGACCGGACCGACCATATTCGGTCCGGTCTCGGTCTATGGTTTTCCGGTTCTCGGTCTTCGGTCCGGTCCGGTCTTGGCCGGTCCGGTCCGGTTTCCGACCGATGATCACCCCTATTTGTAATAGTATAAAGAAAAATAGCAAAGATGGATACTTATTTTTTCTTAATAAGGATACTTATTTTATTTAGAGAGTTTCTGTAAATTGGTATTTTATTGATGCTGGAAACTTATTTTTAATAACTTAGAGACCTAATTATAACCTCATGCGTGTTGACTTTCAGAATGGTTGAACCGGTGAGGTAACCAATCTATAATGTGTATATTGTTATTCGAATTATTTACGGCCCTCCTTAACATAAATTCTTAGTTCTGCCCCTAAAGTTAAACTTTCTTATTTAGTTTGGTAAATTTTGTTATAATAAATTGAAGGTAACTGTTCCTGCCGCCTTCGTTGTGCCGGAAACTACAGGTGTTGACATCGTGGTTTGGAAACTGTCACCTTTTGCCGCCGCACCAGAATCTGATGTGTATAAGTTCTCTTACAAAGTTGGTGTTTATAGTTTTTTGTATAGATTTGTGAGTATAATATTGTATACATTGTTGTTTTTAAGTGTATATGTTAATATATACAAAACTTATTGATAAATGTGTGCGTAAATTGTGTATAATGATTTTACTATTTCTATAAATTTGTGGTATAATTTGTTATGCAAAATGTTTGTTGAAAATTTTTAGTACTCTCAAGAGGTTCGATATTTAAAAATATTCGGTAACTTTCAAAAGTTTTTGAAATTTTTTGAATACATCTGAATGATTTTAAAAAACTAGACGAGTACCTGTGCGTAGCAACGAAATTTTCAACCGGCCAAATAGTTATAGTGATACTTTTAGTTACACAAAACGTTATACAAAACACTTAACCAAAATATTAGTATAACCATATGCCGTTATAAAATCTCGTTGCTATGCACGGGTACTCGTCTAGTCTAACAATAAAGAGCAATCACATCCATTCTAATTGTAATTTTTTAAGATACATAGACGAAATTTTGTAATTTTTTAGGCTTGTAACTTTGTAACCAACCCAAAATATGAATATTAAAAGGAAATATGTCGTGTGGCGCGTAAATAAAGCCACGCGCCTGTGCAGTAGTGTCATAAGCTAGAAGACTCTAGAGAACAAACACAACACAAATATGAGACCAACTGTTTTATGTCATTCTTAAATAATAATAATACAGTAATAATAATAGACTTATATAATGCACTCTAGTGATTGTCGCCTTGTCGGCAAGTGTGAAAATGGCGTCATTTGAAGAAGCACCACCAGGAGATGCGAAAGCAGGAGAAAAGATTTTCAAAACAAAGTGTTCTCAGTGTCACACTGTTGATAAAGGGGCTGGTCACAAGCAAGGTTAAATTTTTACTTTTTATATATCTTTATATATATGCTGTTTTGAATTGTTAATGTTATGAAATCTGAAGTAGTCTACTTATTTTTTGCAAACCAAAAGAGGGGATGCTTATTCATTTTGAACAATTTGGATTGCATGTATACTACGAAGAAAGTATAGATTTAGGGGTTTTTCATGATGAGAAATAAATCGCAATGGTAAACAAGTGCTGAATAATTATACCTCGTTTTGGCAAAACTTTCCCAATTTGTAAGAACATTTGAGAATGTGGACATATACGTTACACCCAATTCTAACCAGATCAGCCCAAAAAGAATAGCAACATTTATCACTGACGAAAATGATATACAAAATTTTTAGTGTGGAAAACCTCTTGAGACGAAAGTAAAAAAACCACGGTACCCTTGGGCCGCATAAGATTCACTACCACCGATCAAAGAGCAATAGCATAAGTCTTTTCTAGATAAAACTGGTACTGTTCAGCAGCTAAAATCCGACCTCCGGACCTCAAAAAACTATCAAAACGGTTCAACACCTTTAAACATATGTTGTGAAGATGGTTTCTAAAATTGTGATGATCTGACGGTTCAATCTCCGATACAAGAGTATAAGGGTGTGTTTCTTTCATTTAGATGTTTTAGGTCTGAATCTGACTACCACATCTTACTAGTAAGAGGTGGGTAGGACGTCTAAATCTAAACGAAATAATGTTGTTTGCTTTTGTATAATTGTCCGAATGATTTTAAGTGCTCGTTTATGTGATTTATTTAAGTAACTTGTGTAAATATGAAATAAGATTTTTTATCATAAATATAATATAGTTAATAAACCATCAAATATATTATATTAACACAAGTATTCAATCTCAATTATCGAGTAAGAGTCAGTAAGACAAGTCTCCCACCTCTTACTGAGTAAGATGTTATATGTCTAACTGGGTCTGACTCAAAAGAAAAAAAACAAACAAGCAAAACGTCTGCCCACCTCTAACTGATAAGATTAAGAGGGAGTAAGAGGGCTAGTAAGATTTTTTTTTTAAAAAACAAACACACCCATGCTTGGGTCTATTTGTCGGCCTTTATCACTTCCTTCTTATTGGAAACCCATTAATGAACCCAAATATAACTTGTTTCATAAGTAGATTGAGATTGGCTTATTTTAAATTGTTTGTTAGTTTTTTCCTAGGGCGGAGTATGTTTTCTCAATAAGTTGATTTTATGCTTTAAAACATAACCATAAGCTATTTAGATAAGAGTCATATATGAACACCGCACTCCTAAATATATTTTAAAATTCTTTTCCCCAGTTCTCTTAACTTCATTTTTGTGATGGTGATCATTTTTTAAATTGAACTTCCATTACAATTCTTGTATAGCTTTGTACTTATTCAAGTAATGTAATATATTATTAAAATATATGTGCATTTTTGTTTTGTATACTCATAATATTGGTAGTCAGTTATATTGCTGAAATTGTGCTTTTTATTATATTTGCTATTCTGTCTTCAGAGTGTATGTAAAGTTCAATCACACATTTTGAATAAACCTTCGTATCATATTGATTTATGCCTAGCCGGGAGGTGCCGAGGTGTCATATACTACCGCTGATTCAGGGGATGATATCTGAGTCATGAAATTTTGCCCACGGTCTTCCAGATTGTACCCGTGATCTTTTGATCAATTTTTAAGTTGCATACTATGTTTGTATTTCCTTTTAGGGTAAAGTTCATTTATGCTTCATGTACTTTTTCTCTAGTCTTATTATGCAGGATGAAAAACTCATTATGCATAACCTACTTAAACTTTTGATTCATTATGCATAATATTTTAATTTTTTTAGTTATGCAGAATGAGTATACATGAAAAAGTATATTATGCATAATAAGTCTGGAGGTTATGCATAATGAGCTTTCATCGGTACATACCGCATAATGAAACTGAAGAAAAAGTACATGAAGCACAAATTAACTTTACCCTTCCTTATATTATATAATTGCAAATTAACATCTACGTGTATTATTATACTTTTTTGATAGATAATATCCAGATAATTAAGTTGTATCATTTCAGGAAATGTTCTTTCTAAGTCATGCATCCAAACTTGTTATGATTTTTTATATAAAGAAAAAAACGATACATGTATAACATTTTTTTTAGAACGGCTAGTTAGTAGTTAGTGGTTCGAGTCGTGCAGTGACATCCAAGCGGGCAGTATGCCTTCCTCGAACCTTTGCATCTGGGGAATAAACCCCACTCCATGTTCGTTGTGGTTTATCTTAGTTCGTTGTCGCGTGTTAAACCTCTGTCATTAATTATGGCGATCATTCTCATTGACATAAGTAGGGCCAAATTTGAATGGGCTCTTTGGAAGGCAATCTGGTACTACTGCAGGGTATTCTTATTCTACTGCCAATAAGAACATGGCTGTGATATGGGAAGAGAAGACACTGTATGACTACTTGCTAAATCCTAAAAAGGTACCCACAAGCTGCTTTGTAATATAGCATGTTAATCTGAAATTTGCGCTGACTAGTTATTTTGGCTGAGGATCTAAAGTATGCCATGTTGTTAATTATGCCACTTTAAGAGTTAAGATAATAAATCTTTCAGTTTCGTATTTGCTTGTGTAGTTTACTCGACAGCATTAGCTAGTTATTTGTAAATTTTGTATTTTTCATGTGAATTAAATTAGGCCATAATCTTGGCTATAGTATGATTTTGATCCGAGTGTTTTATATTCGACCAATGTTACATATATGTATTCTGGATGATGCAGTACATCCCTGGAACAAAGATGGTTTTTCCTGGACTAAAGAAGCCAAAGGAACGAGCAGATCTAATCGCTTATCTGAAGCAGTCAACCACTTAATTTGACTTAGGGGGCAGTGACCAGGTTACTTGCTACTTGTGAGTAACATATAATGCAGCATTTACATGAACAAAAATGTATGTGGTGTGCTGTCTGGCTGCATTTATATGACGATTCACTACCTAGGTTGGAACGTGAAATATTTGTTGTACTTAACTCTGGATATGATCTTTAGCATTCAAATAAAGTATTGATCCGAAATTTGGATCATAAAATTTCTGTCTTTATTAAAGGTGATGTAGGCATTCAACGAGTGAGATCATATATCAGATAAAATACTGTGAAACTTCGTGATGTAAACAAAGTGCCATATACAACATTATATGTTCAAAAAAATATATATACTTGCAACGTTACAATGTGATTATATTGATGAAGAGCCTACAAGTTGACATTTAATTAGGATAAAATGTCGAAATGAAAAATGAATAGTGCATGTTACGGAGATGAACGTTGTTTAGTGCAATGAAAAGTATTTTCGTATTCCATTATGTTTAGTGAAAATTGATGACTAATATTCGACACGTTGAAACTTTGTTAAGGCTTGGTGCTAAAATATATGTGATTTCTTTTACTCTTGAACTGTTTTTGTGTAGAATATACATTAATATTGCATATGCTGTAAGTGAATTGTTCAAGTACTCCGTTGCCATCAAATCTTTACAGTTTGAAATTTGGGAGCAATGTGTTGAATGAATCTTTACAGTTTGACATTTGGGAGCAGTGTTTTAACATAGAGGTGGCAATTTGTGCCCAAAATCAAAAAAATGGGCTAAATGGGCAAATTTTTAGAAGATTTGGGCACATTTGAGCCCCCTTTTTTTTTTGAAATGGGCATATCTTGCCCATTTAGAAGTTAAATGGGCATAATGGGCACATATTTTTCTCTAAATTGGAGAACATTAAATTAATTTTAATAAAAAATTTATGAATATAGTATATTTAGTTACTTAAATATAAATGATGTGTTACGTTTGAGGTCTTTTCTAAAGCGATTCGGATAATATGCGCCCATTTTGCCCGCGCCCGTTTAGCCCATGCCCGTTTAGCCCGTGCCCGTTTAGCCCATCGCCCGTTTAGCCCGTAGTCCGTGCCCGCCCGGCCCGCCCATTTTGCCACCTCTAGTTTAACATGATAGCGACTCATTTATGAACCTATGGGCTATTCTTTCCAAACATTTCATATCTTAGGGTCCGCTTGGTTCAAAGTGGGGAAAGGGAAAGGAAAAAGGAAAGGAATGCAAAGGAATGAGTGAGGTGGGTAATCAATACCTTAACCCCCAATTTACTCTATAATGGTTGATTACGAGTAATCAATACCTTACCCCTCCTTTACCAAGCACCATTATTCAAAGGATGTGGGCCCTTTTCAATTCCTTACTCATTCCCCACCCCTCCTTTACCCCCCACCAAGCACCCCCTAGTAACATGGCCAACTAGGTATCAAACGGAGTCTTTTAGTTTTAGGCCCGTATACTTTGATAAAAACACTGCACATTGAATAAGTTTTGTAAGAACGAAACATGATAAAATCATCTATGTGATTCTAGTGAAAAATGGGTGCAAGCTGGGTTTAAAGGAATCGTGTATGTTGGCTTCACTTAGCTGTCCTGGTCGGATTTAGACCTCTCATTAGGAAGAAACAGCTTGTGATCCAGCTCATTTACATTCCATTATTAATTACAATGTATATCCATATCAAGTTCAAAATAACTATGATGCAAGGAGTAGACCCTTTAACTGATGGGTTGAGTTGTCAAAGCAAAGTTGACTTGTTAAGTCATTTATAGGTAACTTGCCTAAACTGTAACCTTTAAGTTCAACGGTTCAACCATGCTTTAATAACTTGTCCTACTTGTGAGTCTGAAGGTTCGTTTTTAGGCTCTACCATATGCAATCACCTATCTAAGCTTCCAATGCTCTTAGCTATTTTGTTGCTTTGATTATTCAGTTCGAGTTTTCCAGGAATAGAGTGTTGTTGCGAAATGCGTTTTTAGTTGTCAAATGACGTTAGATTTGTTCCCTGGACTCAACTTGTTTAATTGTATGAGAAAATACTCCTTTCAACTCAGTAACTCACTACTCAATCTTGTCTTGCCATTTCAAAGGTACGTAGGGCCTAAACCAATTTGGGTTCTTGTGAATTATAATTGCTCTATGGCCTACTATGACATTCAGTAACATGTTCTCTTTTATGTCTCAAAACTCTTCACAGCATTGCCTGCCATTACCCTACAGGTATCATGTCCTCATCGAACAGACTGCACATATTGAACACCAACAGTGTTTTTGTTTAATTGTGTGGAATCATGAGGCATGTGATGTAGCAGATTCCAATTTAAACAAGGCCTCAAAAATGACGACAAATCACTCAACTATGCACACAAGTAAAGTAAACTCTACTCCAGGATGGCAGTTAAAAATAATCACAATCTTCAACAAATAGGAAAATGAAAGAAGATGCTAATAATGATTAATTTGAAAGCAAAGAGATAAAAGCTAAATACAAATGTCGTTGAACCAAAAAAAAAAAAAAAAAAGTTGAATACAAATTTATCTGTTAAATGGCTAGGGCCTGCAACTTAAAATGTTGAAAGTGATTTTCCACCCGAATAGAACCGACCCAGATGAACCCTAACCTGACCTATCCCGCCCCAAATAACACCCTAATTACATATGTTGAGCATTTGCAATCGGTATTTTCCATTTTCTAATTATGGGTATGGGTAGGATCGAGGAGAGTGACTCCATTTGACGGGTTTTCAATATTCCTACATTCATGGGTGTGAAATCTATATCCACTAACCGCACATTTTTGGTTGGAATAATACTTATTTCCTCATACCCATACTAATATAACAAACACTACCTAATATAAAAAAAACACTACCTAAGATCAGAGTTCTGCAACTCAAACAAAGACTATGGGAAAGGAAACTTGGAAACACACAACTCATGCAGCCATATGCATATAACCAACAAAAGTAATACCAGCAAGAACTGAAGCTCACACAAAAGTACACAAAGCAATTTATTTCAATTAGAGCAAATTATGAACAGTGAAAGTCAATAAACAATCAATCAATCAACCATCTTGCCTTAAACATGGAACAAAAATGCACTAAACTCGAATTGCAAACATAGACGAAATTGTACAGGTAATAAAAGTAAAATAGGACGAGATACACATCAGTTCCACCAAAAAAAACAAGGCGGGTGGTGGCAAACCAACACATCTCCAACATTAAAAATACAGAACCAAAAAATAGCAATCCTTATTAAAACCTAAGACCTATACAAACTGTAGTTTACCACAAAAATGAGTTGGCATATGTTGATTCACCATCATTGTTCATTAGCTTGCCCTCAAAGGGAGCATAGGCCAGCCATTAAGCTGTGGGGAACCTATAGGGGTCGAGTGTTGACTAGGAGAAAAAAGACTCAACTCCACAAAGAGAGACTGATCCCTGTTTTGTTCATCTCTCTCCATTGTCCGAAAAGAAATCGATCCTCGTTTTGTTGAAGTAATTGAGTTTCTCCCACTGCTAGCCATAAAATCTTCAAGCGGGCTATGGTTAGCAATTAGTGACAAAGTATCATTATTTTCCCCAATAATCCTTCTTGTAGCTTCCATATCTTGCAAATTCTTTAATGCTAAAGAGTCAGCAATTGGGAAGTAAACAAGGACACAAATCCCAACCCCGATACAAAATACAAGTGAAAGAAAAGCCAGGAACGCAAGAACTTCAAATGTGGCATCTCCTGGCTTGAATAGAACAGATAGACCAAGTAGCAGAATCCGTAACGGGAAAAAGCTGGAAACAAAAAATATCAGTGTGTACACTCTCTTCTGCAGACCCTTATTAATGACCAGAATTAGTATTCGCCTTCCAAGCCAGAACAAATAAAGTGTTAGCATGGTGGCAAAAAGACCAAGAAATATGGTACTTAATAAAGGGTAACAGCATCGAGTAACATCAGTTTGGTTGTCAGTTGTAACTTTGAAAAAGTAGGCTTTTTTGTTTAGGTGCAGATCCGTCTCGTACTGAGGTTCAAATAAAACCACGGTCATTTGAAGGGCAAAAATGGGTAAAATGCATAGAAGAATGTAAATTGTTGTTTTGATGTTCCATTTCTGGCTCAACGGGCCAGATGATGTGTTCTGTAAGGAAGCACGAAGAAGAAAAACGAGTGTGAGGAACAGACACGGTTCTGAAAATCCTAGGTTTGACACTATGTAGGATTTGCATACGGTTCCATGCCATTTAGAGTCAAGATTATGAAATACCCGGCCGTCACGTCTCAAGAATTCTAACCTTAAAATTTCTCCAAATCCCCACCAGAATGCAAAAAGTATAAAGACAATCCGAACGACCCACGGGCCACTGAAGTATCCAAGTTGGGTTTGACTTTGACTACGAATGTGGTCTCGAAAATATAACGAGTACAAGATGCAGAGTAAGCCAATGAGACCTAATACAGCAACTAGAGAAATTGTAACCACACCGAGTGCATCAGCAACAACGCTCGTCAGGGGCATTACCCAAAAAATGGATTCCACGCATGCTTTGACAGCATGGATACAAAAAAGCCCCTGGTACCTTCAATTTTCAGTCACATATGTAAAGCGAGAACAATTTCTGGACACCAGCTAGCAATTTTTTGAAACTTCAATGCCCCATAAACCAATCAATAATTATGCGTGTATTAATTTGGTGTGGAAGATTACCACATTCCAGCCTGAGTGACTATTATTATATATCCAAGAAGCTACCCAACTAGACCACCTACGGCAGAAAATGAAAACACATATCAGTGAAGAGACAAGCGTCATGAGTTAAGCGGAAAAGAAAAGCAATTGTATGTCAAAATTCAAATTCTATCACAAATTTATACAGAAATGCAGCAGAATAACATGTCTAAATGAGAACTTCCAATATCATGCAGGTCACTATGTTTAGTAGCTTAACAAGTCACACTTATCAGACTGCTCTAAAGTAACTAAATAACAGCAAAAAGTGCAGTAACTTAGAGACACAGAAGAAGCTTGCTTAATCAGCACAAAGAGCTAAAAATGGCATATGCTTTTACAAATGTGTTACAGCTTTCTTTTGTTGCAAAACTGCGGTAATATGACAAGACATCTCTTAATTAGTAACCACAGTCGGTTGTTTATGTATACATGTGATTTACTAAAATAAGTTGTAGCAATATATGTCCATCCAGTATGCGATTTAGATTTCTGTAGCACAGCATTGCATAAGTTAAAATTCACGAGGCCTATACAAAACAACATATAACCAACGTCACCCGACGATGATGTTTCATAAAGACATACGGGAAAGAATGCTCAATCGCAAGGAATTTAAAGGGTGGCACTAAAAAAACTTAGAAAGTGAACAATACGGATTGCTATTCTGTAGCAAATCTAACATTGACACTATATTTTTTTCTTAAACCAACTAAAAGAACACAATCTGTTTTTGGGTAGGATTATTTATTTCCTAGACATAAAAAAAGTCACCCATGAACACACACCTATTACAACCGCAATAAATCTAAGTAAAATACATAAATCTAAAAATTTACCAACAAAAATCCATCTAACAAATTTCAAATTAAAAAACGAAAGAAAGATGATGAGAGATTACTTACAAAGAAAGAAAGGTGAAAATGGGGATCTCATGAAAAACTAGAGATTGAATTGGAAAATATAATAAAAATGAAAGAAATAATAATTTTTGGGGAAATATGAGAGAAGAAGAAGAAGAAGAGAGAGAATTGTTGTTGTTGTTGTTGATGACAGCCTGTCTCCAGCTATGCATTTGCATTTGCATTACATCAGACCAACCAACCAATTATTTATTTTTATTTCTTTTCCTTTTCTTTTTTTTTTTTCTTTTTTTTTTTTTTTTTTTTTCAGGGTGGTGCATCGTTGTTATTATTACTGGAACATGCGCAATGCGGCAGCGGATACTGATTGATTACATTTTACGTTATTTGGTTAAACGTTTAGTTGTCTTCATGTTTTATAAGTAGAAATATTAGAGATGGTTAAGCCAAATAATTTTAGTTTGAACAATCAACTATTTCCTAACAAACTTCTTAATCAACTTATTTCCTAACAAATTAATTTTGAAATATTTTATAACTAGACGAGTACCCGTGCATAGCAACGGGATTTTATAGCGACAAATAGTTTATTGATAAAAAAAAGTTTATAGGTTATAAACGAAAAATAATAAAAGTTTGAAGATTTGGGAATTAAACATAATGTTTTAAAACCCGGTTCGACCAGGTTGGTTCAACCGGTTGAACCATTTCGGTCGAAAAATGGGTCGATTTAAACCGAGTCAACTTGCTAGGTTTGGTCGAAAACGGGTCAAATTAAACTGGGTCAACCCGTCGGGTTTGAAGCGTCCCGGGTCAACCCGGTTTGTGTTTTAATTGGTTGTATTTAATTTGGTAGATATGTTTTAATTGGTTGTACAATGTGAATAAATCATTGTACGTTTAAGTAATGGATAATGCTTTGAAACCCGGTTCCACCCGGGTGTTTCAATCGGTTGAACCGTTCCGGTCAAAAAATAGGTCGATTTAAACCGGGTCAACTTGCTAGGTTGGGTCGAAAATGGGTCAAATTAAACTGGGTCAACCCGCCGGGTTTGAAGCGTCCCGGGTCAACCAGGTTTGTGTTTTAATTGGTTGTATTTAATTTGGTAGATATGTTTTTAATTGGTTGTACAATGTGAAAAAATCATTGTATTTTTTTAAGTAATGGATAATGTTTTGAAACCCGGTTGGTTCAACCGGTTGAACCGTTTCGGTCGAAAAATGGGTCGAGTTAAACCGGGTCAAATTAAACTGGGTCAACCCGTCGGGTTTGAAGCATCCCGGGTCAACCCAATTTTTGCTTGATTGGTTGTATTTAATTTGGTAGATATGCTTTAATTTGGTTGTACAATGTAAATAAATAATTGTACTTCTAAGTGTTGGGTGTTTTAATAAGAGTATTAATTACATTTCACTTTCTCTCTCATTTGACCATTGTTGAAAACTCAACATTTCACTTTTGACCATTTTTCCATTATAGATAGTATAGATTTGACCATTGTTGAAAACTCAACATTTCACTTTTGACCATTTTTCCATTATAGATAGTATAGATAAGCAAGAAAAAAAATCTGAATTTTAAGCATTCTAATTATATACTCCTAAATGCATTATGGTAAAACTTAGGGGTGTGCACAGTTCGGTTTGGGTCGGTTTTTGGCTAAAATCGAAACCGAACCGAAATGTTCGGTTTTTATAGAATCCAAAACCGAAATCGTTCGGTTTTTTGCGGTTTGATTTTTCGGTTTATTATCGGTTTCGGTTCGGTTTTTCGGTTTCTAACCGTTTATATTTGGGCATGGCAAAATTATACCAACAAACTTGTATTACATAGAAATTTGGTTATTCTTATTTACTTTTTTTTGTCAATCTAAGCATAGTAATAAATTAATAATGTTTATTGCACATTTTATAATTACACACATATAAATGAGAAACACATGCAATTTAATATACACATAGTATAATCATCGTCATATATTTATTGATATATATTCAAGTAAAATCACGACACGACAAACACGCAAATAAACATAAACCTTAAGATAAATATATTATAAATCTACCCACAAAAATGAATATGAATTTATAAATTTGATTTATTTAGTTATTTATTTATATTATATTAATTATATATTTTTATATAATAAAATCGGTTTGGTTTTTACGGTTTGGTTTTTGGACGAAAACCGAAACCGAACCGTATTTTTCGGTTTTTGAAAAATTAAAAAACCGAACCATCGGTTTTTTTGGTTCGGTTTCTTGGGATTTCGGTTCGTTTTCGGTTTTGTTTGCACAACCCTAGTAAAACTTATGGGTCGTCTCTTGTTAACTTATACAAAATCTTGGTCTTCAAATACACCTGACGCCATCAGGTTATAAGGTCTTCAAATTTGACAAAGGCGTCGCTTGTTAATTCAGAGCCAAGAATCCACCTTCGTTTGCATGTGACGGCGTGACGTTGTAGCTTGCGACGCCGTCAGACTCCCATATCTGACAGAATTCGGGACTTCGTCATTTTCTTCACTTTTTTGTCGTTTCGAGCCCAAAACATGCCATTTTCTAGATTTCTCGTCCTAAGTACCTAAATGCAAAAAGAAACGATTTAGGGCAATATTTGATCATATAATACGATTTCGACCTTAAATGAACCTTTAAAAAGGTACCAAACAATTCCTCATCAGTGTTTTTTTTTTTTTTGATAACCATGATTTTCGACTTTTTGGCGGACTAATCTATGGGGTTTGAACCCACCGCCACACAAACTCAAACCAGGTAAAGCCCTCCCTTTTCAGGAGGTTGGCGTGGCCACTTAAGGTTGTTTGCACCAAGTTGAAATTGAACTTGAGACCTTAAAGTGTTGTCCCATAATAATTGTCCAGTTTGACTTTTTTAAGTCTTTATTTTTCAACTTTGATATTAAATATATTTCTTTGTGTTATATAATATTTGATGAAAATTATACCAATGAAAATACATCTAAATCCCAATCTATTCATATATTTTTCATTAAGTGTTATATAACGTAAACAAAAATATTTACGGTCAAAGTTGAAAAGAAAATACTTAAAAAAGTCAAAGTGGACAGTTTTTATGGGACGAAGATAAGATATTTTGTGTTAAATTTTCTTATCCATCACACAAAGTATAGACATGTAGAATCTAGGATATGATCAATCATTGCTTGAATAATGCATTGATACATATCTTTCCTCTTGGAAAACATTTGTTTGAATTTCCTTCTATGCCTTCACATAAATCTTAGTCACATAAGCACATAAGCTCCAAGAGCACCTAAGAAGGACCTTGCAAATAACTCCTAGATATCTCATTTTAACTTAAAAGATTGTTCTCCTAAGATGCATGTCAACCATGATCATCTTAACCTATCCCAAAAACAAGTTGGATTTGTGAAAAATGTCATGCCAAAACCTAGTCTTGTTTATTTTGTGACCTAAGTGTTCTTTTATTCAAGTCACCAATGACTTGTTCAATAGGATGACCCCTCGCTTCTATCACTTTCTTAGGATTGCCTTCATCCGAAACATTAACTTGTAATGACGGCGACCTTTCTTGATCTTGAACTATGTGTTCATTGATCACATCATCTTCTACCGAAGGAGATGATTTAGGCTCGGGCATGCTCTCATCAAAGGTCACATTGAGAGATCCACAATCCTCATTGTTTCCTTGTTAAGCACTATGCATGCTTTACCAGTTTGAGAGTATCCTAAGAACACACCTTCATATGACTTTGAGTCGAATTTGGTGAGATATTAATTGATGTTAAGTAAGAATACTTTACAAGCAAGCACCCTAAAGTATTCTAAGGAATGTTTCCTATTTCTAAGTATCTCGTAAGGTGTTTTATTAATCACCTTCCTAATGTAGACCCTTTTAAAAATATAACACGCGGTATCTAAGGCATGACACCAAAACTTTTATGGAATAGATTGCTCGTCAAGCATTGCACAACTCATCTTTCTTAACTTACAATTGAGAAGTGAACAGGCCCAATAAGTTATATGATATTCCATGTTGTTCACAAAAGCTACCAAATTGTAATTTATCAAATTCATTACTATGATTTGTTTTATTGAAACAAAAGAATAATCAAGTAGGTTTTCAAGCTTTTTCCTTAATATATCAAATTTTCCTAAAGCTCCATCCTTAGATGTTAAAAATAATATCCAAGTGTAATTTGAATAGTCATCAACAATAATCAAAGTGTAGAAGTTTCCTCCATAGCTTTAGATTAGGGATAAACCATACAAATCTAATTGTAACAACTCTAAAACCCTATTAGTTGACACCTTATTCCTATTCCTATTGTTTGCATGTCCTTGACTCCCTAGACAAGTATCACAATAGTGTCTTTCATAACTCAACTTTGGTAAATTCCTTACTAGCTCGTTGGAAGCTAGACTTTGGACTAACCTCATTTCGGCGTGACCTGATCTCCTATGCCAAAGCGTTGAGTTATCCACCATGGATGTAAGACATATGTGTTTTTTGGAGTTATCTCCTAACTTGCATGTATACAAGTTATTTCTCCTAAGACCTCTAGCTAATACTATGCCATTTTTACTAATAGTACAATCTACTTTAGTAAACTTGACCTCACAATCATCATCACTTAATTGACTAACACTAATCAAGTTAAAGTTTAAACCACTAACATGCTCAACATTGGTAATTTATATGGAGTCATGAAGGACTTTACATTTACCAACTATTTTGCCTTTAAGTTTGCTTCTAAAAATGACTTGATTGCTGTTATACGCCTTGTATGAAGTGAACAATCTCCTATTCCTGGTCATGTGTTTAGTGCAACCGCTATCCATTATCCACTCATCCGGTTGTAGATCACTTTTGAGACAAACCTACAACCATTTTGGTTAGCATTTAAAGTGTCCAAGTTAAACATTCTTGGGTCTTGAAGCAAGACACATAATTTTTCAATACCAATTCTAGAAAAAGCGGACCAAGGATTGTTTTGAAAATTATTTTGATTTTGAAAACTTGGTCTATAGCTTTGATGTGTTTGAGGTCTAAAAAATCTTTGGTTTGGGTAAGAGTTGTCTCTCCTTGGATATGAATTTTATTGATAATGTGAGGACCTTTGATTATTGTTATAAAAATTTCTTCTTGGAAATGATTGATTATATTGAAAAGAAGATCTTTGATTGTATGTTGATGAAGGTCTCACATTAGGTGTAGATAATAGTGGTCTATGATTGACTCGAGGTTGTGTGTATCCAAGACTAAGGGTGAGCAAACAGACCGGATGGACCAGACCGACCGACAAAACTGACCAGACCGGACCGGACCGATCACATTCGGTCCAGCCTCGGTATAGGGTTTTTCATAATTTCGGTCTCGGTCCGGTTCGGTCTGATCCGGTCTGGCTTAAAAACCGAACATTTAGCCTATTTAGACCGAGACCAAACCAGACCAGACCGGACCGACCACATTCGATCCAGTCTCGGTCTAGGTTTTTTTCTGAATTCGGTCTCGGTTCGGTCTGGTTTTTCTCGGTCCGGTCTGGTTTTGGACCGATGAGCAGCCTTATCCAAGACCTTTACGAGAACCCGAGTTATGAAATTGTTTTTGGCTTTCTCTTCTTGTAATGGGCACTTGATTACCTTGAGTGTTTGCAAAAGGATTTTGAGGAATGATTGGTTTAGCAACTTACTCAATGAGGCTCCATAATTCCTCAGAGACCTGGCATGCTGCTGGCGCGTCGGCCGTCACCCAGCTCGTCATGCTCGGAATTTTTCTGAGTTTCATTTTGACTTGCTTTTACAAAAACTATTGGTTTCGATAGACTCTCGGAAGTGGCTTTCCCATGTTTTTGAAATCCAAGACCTTCCTTATCTTGGGATACTTTTTGACGGCTTATTATATCGGCTAAATCATTACTACTCTTTTTATATTTTGAAAAACTTAGAAACTATTTTTAAAGTTTAGATACTTTATCATTCAAAGAGTTAACCTCAAGTGTGAGTGCCTCACATCTTTTACAAGGTTCAACCACCTCTTTGCGATGATTTAGTATCTTTACTTAACTTTTGAGTTCATAAACCCTTTTATTGAATTTAACATGCTCTTGTTCAAGAAGGAGTTTTTCCTTTACAATTTTCTCATAGGTTTTTCTAAAATCCTCATTAAATTTATCTAGATCCTCATTCTCCTTTTGCAATTTATTAACATTTAAATTATTATTAGAAGTAGAAGGGTTTTGAGGTACCTCTAGTTTTTCTAGCGCCATAAGACAAGTAGCTTCCTTGTTTGGTTGGTCTTCGTCTTTACTATCGCTCCAAGCTCCACCGACAAATGCCTTGTTCTCTCTAGGCTTCGAACACTCACTTATGAAGTAACCTTTTTCTCCACAATTATAGCATCCATGATTACATCTTGAGCTTTCACCGACCTAGTTATCAATGCCTCGACTTCTACCAAAGTTGTTCCTTCCATCATTACCTCGGTTATCAAACCTATTACCACTCCTAAAGTTACCGCCTATTCTAAAGAACTTTCTAAATTTCTTTGCCATCAAGTTGTAGTCTTCGTCACTCTCATCATCTTCACTTCCTCCTTGACTATCACTATCGTCACTAACTTGACTCTTAGTGACTTTAGCTTTGAGGGCCAAAGACTTCACCTTCTCCTTCTTGTCTTTGAAAGCAACCTTGTCATTTTCGAGTATCATTTCATATATCTTGAGGTTGCCATTAAGCTTGTCAAGAGGAAGTTCTACCAAATTCTTGGCTTCTTCAATGGTCGTCACCTTCGGCCGCCATTTCACCGCAAGAGCTCGAAGAAACTTTCTTTTATTGTTGAATGAGTCGTTAGGCTGGTTACAAAAGCTAGGATCTAGAGCCATTAGGCTTTTGATAATAACATTGAACTGTGTATAACCATTATCAATAGTCTCTTCATCAGAGATCAAGAACTTCTCATATTGTTGAATGAGTAAGTCGATCTTGCAATCCTTGACTTGCGAGTTGCCTCGATGAGTGATAATGATTGTATGCCAAATGTCCTTGGCGGTCTT
>JARVZY010003034.1:0-28487 GCA_030686995.1 Artemisia argyi
AGATTAATTGTAGATTTATGAATTAAAGTGTCCTGGCTCCTCGAACGTTTACTACATGACTTCTGAATTATGTCGGCCCGAACGGTAGTACACGATATATAAACTATACATGTTTCATGAATCATTTCTTTTCAAAGACTTACACTATACATTGTACCACATCATGGACTAAATGCAAGACATATATAGGCAATTCTTCATATTCTTAGACATTATTCCAAACCTAAGTTGCAACAATTATTCTAGGTTGCTCGTAGAAGTTCTTACGGCATATCCATCATTCTCATTATACATCATCCAACTTAAGGTGAGTTCATAGCCCCACTTTCTATTGTTTAACTATTTTACAAACCCATGGGGGGAATACATGCTATTATTTTTCTACTCAAACACAATGCTTTCTACTGTATGCTATCCGACTATGTTTTATTATCACTAAGTAACATCCTTGCCAAACCAAGATCCCTTTTTATGAACCATTTAATCACTAGTAATAGTGGGCTCGAATATTGTGAATAGGCCTATTGGGATTGACGAATCCTATTTGTATTGACTAAGTTCAAACAAATGCACTAATATTTGAGACATTAGGTATGACGGCAAAGTACCTACCGGGATAACTCCGCCGATTGATATTGGTACCCATTAACGTTTTGGTGTCATAAGCTTAGTGAATTAATAACCGTTCCGGGCGTATAACAACGTAGCCCATCTTTGTTTTCCAACCATTGGTGTGAGCCTATAACTCACACTACCAACATATTGTGTTCAAACATTAAACAAACTCTATGAATATCACTCAACCTTTGTGTTGACCTCTCAAGAATGTATTTCAGGTTCATGATGATCAAGGATGGCACTGAAGGGCACGGATATTCAAGAGGGCTATAAATTTTATTATCATTCAAAAACTCATTTAATGTACATTGTAAACATGGAACCATCTGGGATCTCATTTTGTAATCTCTGATATTTATATAATTTGAATGATAAATCTTTTAAAACGACTCAATTGGAGTTCGTTTTCTATTATTGTGACTATTGTGCCGTCGAGTAACACCCAGTTCGAATTCCACTGCATCCATGAATTGGGGGTGTTACACTCAGGTTTCTGCTTTTGTTTCTAAGACCTTTGATAATAAAAATACTAATTGGAAAAGAAACTCAAGTGGTAAGAATTCTGGGTCTAATAACAGAGGAAATTATGATAGTTTGCTTTGTACTAATTGTGGTTTAAAAGGTCATACCGTTGAGAGATGTTTTGAAATCATTGGCTATCCACCTGGTTTTAAAAGAAATCCTAATGTTAAACCTGCAAATAATTTTACAAAAACCAATGATTCCAAAGCTTCTTCTAGAGTGAATAATAATGGTAAAACTGCTGTTGGGAATTAGTCTTTTAGTAATGAGCAGGTTATGAAGTTAATGAGTCTGTTGAATGAGAAATCTGGTCATCCTGCTCAATCTGATAAGTCAGGTAGTGTTTCTTGCTCATTCTTTAATGGAAGTGTGTTTTTTAATCAGCATTTTTATCAATTCTTTTGTGCTAATCTTAAACTTAATGGAGTCAGTTATCATCTTGGGTGGATAATTGACTCTGGAGCTAATCAACATTTAACTAATAGTGTGTTAAATATGTTTAACTTGATTGATATCTCTGATTTAAAACTCATTGTTGGAAATCCTAATGGAACTTTAGCTAAAATCACTCATGTTGGTAATTTGAGACTTAATAGTAATGTTGTTTTGTTTGATGTTCTTGTGGTTCCTGATTATTGTGTTAGTTTGATGCATGTGAATAAGATGATTAAGGATAGTAAGTTGAGAATTGGTTTTGATGAAACTAAGTGTTATATTCATGATTTGACTCAGCAGAATGTGTTGGGGATTGGTAGTGAGTATGGTGGTCTTTACTTGTTTGATAAATCTCCTAATGTGTCTTCTTGTGCTCTTAAGTGTGAGTTTGTTAGTTTTTTTGTTTCTAAAGAAATATGGCATAATAGGTTGGGTCATCCTGCTAACCAGGTTTTAAAACATCTAAAAAATTCTTTAAACATAAAATAATGTTGATCATAATGGTCCTTGTGAAGTTTGCCATAAGGCAAAACAAACTAGGGATCCTTTTCCTATCAGTGATCATAAGACTTATGTTTTTGGGGAACTCATTCATCTTGATGTTTGGGGACCTTACAAAGTGGTTAGCAAAGAAGGGTATAGGTATTTTTTGACTATTGTGGATGACTTTAGTAGATCTGTTTGGTTGTATATGTTAAAAAGAAAAGATGAAGTTTTTGACATGTTTTGTTCTTTTTACAATATGGTTTTGACTCAGTTTGATAAAAAAAAAATTAAAATTGTGAGATCTGATAATGGCACAGAGTTTGTTAACAATAAAATGAGTGTTTTTATGAATACCATGGGTATTATTCATCAAACAAGTTGTACATATACACCACAACAGAATGGTATAGCAAAAAGGAAACATAGACATCTGCTTAATGTAGCTAGAAGTCTAATGTTTCAGGGGGGATTCCTCTTGTGTTTTGGTCTGATTGTGTTTTAACTGCTACTTATCTGATTAACAGGTTGCCTTCCTCTGTCTTAAATGGAAAATCTCCTTTTTCACTTGTTTATGGTAGGGAACCTAGTTTATCTCATCTGAGGAGTTTTGGGTGTTTGTGTTTTGCTGCAATCTTTAAAGAACCTGATAAGTTTTCTGAAAAATCTGAGAAATGTATTCTTATTGGTTATGCTAGTGGTAAAAAAGCTTATAAACATTGAAGTTTGGAAAATAGAGTAGTTTTATATTCTAGGGATGTAAAGTTTTATGAAACCATTTTTCCTTTAAGAATGAATCAAAACAATGTTTCTGAGTTTGTTTCTGAAGTGACACACTTAAATTTTTTTGATTGTATTGATTCTGAGTCAAAAACCAAAACTCCTGGTCCATTCCCAATTATGAGAATATTAGTTTTGATATGGAAGGTGCACCTGTTGTTAGAGATGGTAGTCCATCTCAACCTGGTATGGTTGTGAACTCTGAGCTAGATGTTAATTCTGAGCAGATACATGATCTTGCTGGTTCACAGCAACCTGAGTTGAGTAGGTCTGCAACTCCTTTAGATGAAAATTTACATTCTGAGGTAAACAGCTTTACTAATACAGATGAGTCTAGTATTCCAAATGTTTTACAAAGTCAAACAGCGGAAGGTACTTCTAGAAGGTCTACTAGGTCTTCTAGGCTACCTACTAAATTGAATGATTTTATTCTTGATAATAAAGTTATGTATGGTGTTGGTAAATATGCCAATCATTCTGTGCTTAGTTTTGAAAATTGTTGTTTTGTTTCTAATTTGAATAAATCTTGTGAACCTTCATCTTATGATGAGGCTTCTAAAGATGTTAATTGTAGGAATGCCTTGAATGATGAAATACATGCTTTATATGAGAATGATATTTGGATTGAAGTTGATCTTCCTTATAGAAGAACTCCTATTGGTTCTAAGTGGGTTTTTAAGATTAAGTATAAAGCTAATGGTGAAATTGATAGATATAAAGCTAGACTTGTAGCTAAGGGTTGTACTAAGAAGGAGGGTCTTGATTATGATGAAACTTTTAGTCCTATTGTGAAATGAGTACTGTTAGATGTCTTATTAGTCTTGCAGTTCAAAATAACTGGAAATTGTTTCAACTTGATGTGAACAATGTTTTTCTTTATGGTGATTTGAGTGAGGATGTATATATGCTTCCTCCCCCAGGTTATCATATAGAGGGTAGTACTAAAGTCTGTAAACTTAAAAAATCTGTGTATGGCTTAAAACAAGCTCCTAAACAGTGGAATCATAAACTGTCAGAAGCTTTGTTTGAGGCTGGTTTTGAACAATCTCAGAATGATCATTCTTTGTTTATTAAAAAAAAAAAAGGAGTATTATGTTGTTTCTTTTGGTTTATGTAGATGATATGGTCATCTGTGGAAATAGTGAAAATGAAATTGAAAGTTTTAAAAGGTTTTTAAATAACAAGTTTAAGATAAAAGATCTTGGTGAATTAAAATATTTCTTGGGTATTGAAGTTTTGAAGACTTATAGTGGAATGTGTTTAAATCAAAGGAAATATTGTTTAGAATTGCTTCATGAGTATGGCTTGTTAGCCTGCAGACCTGTTTTGACTCCTTTACCTGAGAATATTGTTTTGAATCATCAAGAATCTAATGATGATAAGTTGTTGAGAAATATAACAAGTTATCAAAAGCTTGTTGGGAAGCTTATATATCTTACTATGACAAGGCCTGACATTGCTTATGTTGTTCACTGTTTAAGTTAGTATATGCATGCTCCTTTACAGTCACATTTTGATATTGGTTTAAGGGTTTTGAGATATCTTAGGCTTGCACCAGGGAATGGTATAAGTTTTAAGAAGAATAATTGAAAATTTAATGTTGTGGCTTTCTCTGATGTTGACTGGGCTAAGTGTCCTGTTACTAGGAGATCTGTTTCAAGTTATTGTGTTTTTGTGAATGGTAACATTGTTTCATGGAAAAGTAAGAAATAGAGTACATTGTATAGATCTTCAGCTAAAGCTGAATACAGGTCAATGGCTTCTGTTACTTATGAGATTATGTGGATACTTAAGATTTTAAAAGATCATGGGGTTACTGAAAGTTTGTTGCCTGTGAAATTGTTGTGATAATAAGTCTGCCATGCAAATAGCTTCTAGTCTAGTTATGCGCGAAAAGACTAAGCATTTTGACATAGATGTGCATCTCATTAGAGAGAAAGTTGCTTCTGGGTTGATTGAGACTCTGAAGGTTGGTTCTAAGGAACAAACAGCTGATGTTTTGACCAAAGCTCTTGGTTCTGCACAACATGTAGTCATGGTTAAGAAGCTTGGCATAGTTAACCTTTTTGCTTCATCAGTTTGAGGGGGTGTTGAAATATATACCTCTTATGCAAACTTATGAAACTCAAGGGTTGGTTTTGTAATTTGTTTTTAACTAACAGATGTTTTAGTTTGGTTTTGTCATGTTTTATATTATGCAGGGTTGGAAGTGTAAATAGCTTCTATATAAGCTTAAGTCGGGTTTCATAACTTCCACATCTGCCTCTTGTTTACACCCTCAAGATTGGTTTATAGTTCTTCATCTGGGTTTCATAGGGTTTCTGGGTAGTTTTAGTTTCTTGTTATTAAGAAGATCTTCTTGATCTCAATTTAGTTTTGTTTCATTGTTAGAGTGTGAGTTGATTATATTGTTGTTGCACCTGATAGAGGGACAACAACTGTTTCTTGTGTATTGTATTGAGCACCCGTGTTGGGGACTAATCTTCTCTGTATATTGTTATAATAAAGAAGTATCACCAAGGGGTGGTTGGTTGGGTGATTATCTAGTTGTTTTGGTACCATTTTAACACAGTTAACAACTTGAAATTTGAAGATTACAGGCATAAACCATACTACTCGTATGATGATTAAGCAAAAGCTTTATCAGGAGGAGGTGCTGATGTTATCATCGATGAAATACCTTATATCAAGATGTTTCTAGGCAAGTACTCTGTTGATTATGCCATGATTTCATCTAAACCTAAAACATCAGGTTTTGCCTTTGTAAGTACCTCTTCTTTTCTTTTTGAATAATCTAAAAATAGTTTTACTTTATTTATTCATGATGTTAAAAGGTAATTATGGATTTTTTAGAAAAACGCTATCATACTTAAGTAGTTAAGTTCTCCACTCTTTATACAGCGTTTATTGTTCAGTGATATTTTCATCTAGATCTTTCAAAAGGATCGCCTTTGGCAACAGATATGTCGTGACAAATTGCCAAAATAAGAGAAAATGGAACTCTTGGAGATCTGGAAAAGAAGTGGTTCCAGAAACGCTCCTCGTCATCCCAACCAAAGCCTAAAACCTTGAATTTTGGTACATTAAGAGGCTTGATTCTTATTAGTGGGATCTCTTCGGCTGTAGCTCTGATGATATCCATGGTTTGCTTACTTCGTGCAAAACTGAAGGCCCATAGCATCATTTCCTTCCTCTTTCAGAAAAATTTGTTAGCTACTCTGAAGTATCTCTTACCAAGAAATGTTGTTGGGATAAAACATACTAGGAGAGGTTGAGTTTATTGATCGAGTTGTATACTTCACTCTGCGATAGTTCCTCTTAGAATACAAATCTTCACGCCTCTTTATTTATAGTCATAAGCTGCAACAGATTTCTAGCAGTTCTTATACTTTGTATCATATATGATCATTTGTTTTATGTGCATATATGTTTATACTTTCATGGATTCACATTTAATGTCAAAGTTTGATAAATGAGTGGTCCTCTATGTTTTTTGAGTCTCAGTTATTACTTAATGAAATATGACTAGTTGACTTTTCTAAGTTAACATATCAGTGTTCAAAGTTGAACCAAAACATTTCAGAAAGAGATGGAGCTTATAAGTTATGAAAAAGTACCTTTTTTTTCAAATTTTCTACCAGTTTCCTACTCGCCAACATGGATCATTGTTTGGGCTGAGGATTCATAGCAGCATTTTCATGGCAATACCAATTTTTACACTTTAAATGATGAACACAAAACAAGGTTACACTTGCACATAAGGAATTCGAAAGAAGAACCATTACGCACTCTATCAGTTGGTTAGTTCTCTTACACTGTGTTAAGGAAGTTTCTCATAAGGTTCTTGTTAAATTTCACTACAACCACCTTATTTTAGAGTATTTTTATCTTTCATAGGTGGAAAATGGGTGAGTCGAGTAACGGGTCAAAACTGGTAATCTTAGTATGGGTCAAAACGGGTTTAGTCGGGCTAGCCTGCAAGTAGTTTTTCTAAATAGTTAATGTCTTAATATATTCAACATTATATTGTTACAGTAATAATCCAATATCTAAGTTAAAATAGTTTAGTTTGTTTATCCATTCTTGATGCGCTACGGGTGATGTTTTAACCCGTTCAACCTTTTTCATTTTAGTTAGGAATTTGAAGTGTATCCATTTGACCCGTTAGAGGCAAAGTGGAACTATTGATGCATGGGAATTGCACCAGGCTTTACCTCTCGAGGGATCTCGAGAAGCTTACAACCCCTACCAGGCAGTGTACCTGATCGTTGTAGTATAGTATAGTGACAAGTACCGGGGGATTGATCGTTCAACTTAGGAATAGTGTCGCTAGGATTAGAAAGCCTAAAAACTAGGTCTAGAGGTGAGGGATGATTCTTTTTGTATTTTTATGTTTTATAAAAGCAAGTAAAAATCTCGGGTTTTGGAAGAATGGGGCGGAATTAGTTGCTAGTCAACTAACCCAATAACTAAGATGCAATCAAAATAAAATAACAAAAATGTAAACGAACTAAATTACTAATATGAAGTGAACAATATATGGGAGAATTGTGTTTACTTAGATTTCACTACTCCCTAGATATCCTTTACAGGTTAATTACTTGTTACAGTTACGTGGATGACGGGTTATATTCCTTAATACCAATCATGGGGTGGCGTACTTACTTCCCCAATTCTATAAGCTCCTATTTCACTCCTATGCCAAGCCGGCTAAGAAGCTCCTAACATGGGATCACTAGAATTCGCTCATGCATTAAATATAACCATAAAAACCTAGTACACATCGGTTCATGTTTCTTAAGACGTTCAAGCAAGTTACACAATGGAGATCTGCCAGTTTTCTTAAGCCTAACATTGAAATCATTCATCCATTACAACTATAAACAAGCAATCAACCTATAATCAACATCTAGGTTTCATTACATCTAAGCAAACACACAAAAGATCTAGCCTAGCATGTAAAAATCAAGACAAGCATAAGATATATTCAAACAACACATAGACATATTGAATGAATTGAAAGAAAACTTATCTCAATTGAACATGAAGGGTTTCAATGGGTGAAAACCCTTGAAAATACTGTTACAAACGACCTAGGGTTTATTAGGTTCGGCCCTAGAATTCTCCACACAAGTTCCTCCCTTAATGAATGAAAAATAGAAAAGTATATATAGGTTTTGTGAGGTGACTGCGTCAAGAGTAAAATTCTGACGCCGTCATCTCGCCGCCAATAAAGTTCTCGGACTGCCTAGATCTGGTCTAACGCCGTCATGTGTAATTATGCTCCAGGCCGTCACCAAAATTACTCTTGACGCCCTACTTCTGACGCCGTCACATTTTCTCTGGGTCGTCATCCATTTTTCTCTTGACGCCGTCATGTTTTCCTTCTTGACGCCGTCATCTACTGTTCCCAGCAAGGAAAATTAAGACTTTGCCGTTTTCTTCACTTTTATGCTCCAAAATCGTCCAAAATGCTTCCTTTTCCAGAATTCACTCCCAAAGTACCTAAAATCACAAAACGAACGATTTAGGGCAATATTTGATCAAATAAATTCCAATTCCGGCTTAAATGACCCCCTAAAAATGGTTCATTTTTCGCCTCATCAACTATAATGACCCGTTGGGTTTACATTGCCACATCTGGCTATGGATCTCAGCGGGTGTTTTAATTTGTGTTTTGTATGCGATTTGCAATACTTAGTTTCTAGTGTTTAGTAACCTGCTTATGCTCTTTAGGGGTCAAATACTTATATACCCTTAATTGGTCTATCAATTCTATCATTAATCACAATTTGCCAAACACCAATCAAAAGTTATTAATACAACTTCAAATACCAGAAGCACTTCTAAAGACTATTGCCTGCAACTAGAGGCGGAGGATAATAGCGGCAGGGAGGGGTGGTGCCCCCCCCCCCTAAAATTCTGACGAGTAGTACCAAGTTTCAGTTAAAGACATGCCCAGATCTCTAGACGTCAGTATAAGTATGGACTAGTTTTTGAAAGATTTGATCTTGTTAACAAATGGTATAAGATGGAGAATGTTTTTTTAACATAAAGAAAATAAAGCTTGTGTCTGTTCTTCAATGGAAGAAAATGAAATGTTGGTATTGATGGGGAGGATGGCCCAAATAGAGATGTTGCATGTGGGTCCTCTGTATTTGTCTTTTAGCTTTAGTATGTTTTTTAAGTTCTACTTTTAACTTTTATTATTGAAATTTATCATTTAAACTGTTATCTTTAATTTGCAAAACTGTAGTTCAAAATCCAAAAAGTCCAAATCAAACCCCATATTTCATCAAAAGAACTTCAGCTACAACTTTAAAATACGTCTTAAAAAAAATCCAAATCAAACCCCATATTTATGTTATTTGTTACTCCCCCCGTCCCAAAATTTAAGTCCATATTGACTTTTTAAATCCAACTTTGACCATAAATATTAATGTTTTTATTATATAATACTTGATGAAATTTATATCATATGAAAATACATTTAAAACTCAATAAATTTATATATTTTTTATTAAGAATTATATACAAAAATATTTAAGGTCAAAATGGACTTAAATTAAGTTGAATGAACTATATATAGTATATACTCTTTCTTAAGTTCTTAATCAATTGTACTACTTAAGAAAATCTTTTTTTGAAATTTTATATAGAAACAACATTTTACGCTAAAATATTTCGGCCCCCCAGTTGATATGCTCAAGCTCTGCCACTGCCTACAACGTCATTCTAGCTAAGCATACTTGGTGATCTATAAACGAAACCTGATACATATTCGGGTGGCATATAAAGTAGTTTTAATAGGTTAATGAACAAGAAAAAAAATAAAAATAAATAAATAAATAAATAAAATAGTTTATTATCCCCCGATCCGAATAAATTATTGACTAATAAATATAGTAGTAAATGCCAAATTAGTTGGTACTAAAACATCTTAGTACAATTAATTTATACAAGTATATATATACACAACTTGTTTTCCCATCTCTGCATGTTCTCAGTTCTCACCTTATATACACTGATAAAAAGTTGTGTAACCTGAAAAATACTTTTCAGTTTTAATCCATAGGTCTCATTGATAAGTGTCTAAATACTCATCATTTTATACTAATCTGAGCTGCCAAAACATCCAAAAACACTCAAATATGCATCAAAATACTTAAAATATCTTAGAAGTGTGTTTTATATGTTTCAAATGCAAAATAATCAAAAACAGATGAAAAACGTACAAAGTTTGCAAAATTGGCAGTTTCAGTCCCTCAAGTTTCAAAAGTTGTCAAAACTAGTCCCTGGTTATTCTAAAAACATGAAAAAAGTCACCAAAGGTCCTTTTTAATCACAAAGTTACATATTTAGTCCTTTGGTGCAAAGTTTCACAAAATTACAAGTTTAGTCCCTATACTTTGGAAATTGACATAAATGGTCCCTGGGATGTAAAAAACTTTGAGAAAAATAAATTTTGGTCACCCTAGCCCAATCCTAAGCCCAAAAAAATAAAATAAACAAACCCATCCCGTTTTTAATACCGGGGTCAAAATACCAGTCAAACACCCCTTCCCCTACCTTTCCCTCTCCCACCACTGCAAACCAAATACCACTCCTCAACCCACAGTTTTGCTTCCATCTCAACCCCCAGCTCTCCTACCTGTCCCTCCACCTCACACATGCTCCCAAGAAACCTTAATTGCCCTAAAACGTAACAAGCAATCCCAACTGTCCCCTAGGACTTTTTGGCGCGAAAAAGCAAGTTTGAACGGTGTGGATTCATTTGACCATATCAATGGCTCAAATTGAGTGGGATAGATTCAGAAAGCTGCAAGGAACCTTTTTATCATCTATATATCAAGAATACAGGAGAAGAGTAGAAGTATTAGTGTAATTTAGGAGTAGTATAATCGTAGTTAGTGTAAACTCCAAACTAGTTGTAATTTTCAATTTCAAAAGCTTGTATCCTGTTATCTTAATGTAATTTAAATTTTATTCAATCTAAATTTCAAGTTTCAATTCATATTTCATTTTATGCAATTTCTAGTTCAAATTCTCAAATTTGTTGAAAGTGGTTGTTAGTGGATGTTAAGGACTCAACTAGCAATTTTTCCCTGGGTCCCACATAGCTCCTTTGAACCCCCTCCTACCAGGGATCATAAGTTGACCACTTATTTGACCGATTACTCAGTGGACCCCACCTGTATAAGACCCTCAAGTTTGTCCCTTTTTTCTGTATTGAGCAAGGTAACCTAGTGCTTTTTAACTGCTTATTAGCTTATTCCAATAGCTTAATTGTGCAAATCTTGCTTATACATGTTCACGTAACTCATAGGAATCAAGTTTTACTAAGGTGGACCCCACATAAGCTCTTGTGAGCTTAATTCCATTTTCAGTCAACTAAAGTCAACTGTTTAGGTTATTAGCTTATAATTAGCTTATTATTAAGTTCTAAAATAGTTGTTTTTACAAAAGTTGGTTATTTTTAGATATAAAATAGATTTATAAAAGAAAAATCAAGAAAAACCAATATAACAATAAGTGATAGTTTCTATTTAATATAATTTAATTTTAATTTTCATTTTTAGATTTTTATTAAGTAAGTTGTATTTTTATATTTTTATTAATTTCCTTTTATATTAAAGTATTTTTAATAATTTTCTCAGATTTTTATTTTGTCATTTAGTATTTATTAGAATTAAAATTAGTTTTATTAATAATTAATCAACAATTAAGTTTTAAATAGCATATTTAGTTTTTATAAAGCAACACCTAGATTTTATATTTTTCCTAGCTTTTATAAGTCATAAAATAATTTTAGAAATTTTCTTGTAATTTTTACTGTTCATTTACTAGTTTTTATAATTTAAATAGTTTAATTGGTGATTAATTAATAAATAGAATAATAATTAGTAAACTAGTTTGAAAATATATAAAATAAACTTTTTATAATTTTTTAGGATTCCTGTGATGGTTAGTTAGATTTATAAAAATCTTCTTAATTATCTAAGTCTTTTTAGTATTTATAACAATTTAAATCAATATATTTAGTTAATTAATAATTAAATAGTTATTAATTAGATAAATAGTTAGAAAAATATAATTTTATTTTTAAAATAAGTTTTATAATATTTTAGACTTTTAGAAATTTTAATTTTATATTTCTAGACTTATTTCACATTTTCTTAATTATTAGTGTATTATTAAATAATTATAAATAGTTATTAAATAATAATAATTAATTAAATAGTTAGTAATTAATAAAATAAATATTTTAAGTTTATTTAATTTGCATTTAAGCCCCTAAGGCATACAAATTCCTACTTTAGTTAAAACCATTTTTGTTTCGTACGTTTACGTAGATTTAAATTAAACGAACGCGTTTTTAGTTATTAAACGTTTTTAGATATCTAGGTTTCACGTAACTGTTCATATAGCTTATTTAAGCTATTTTGTTTTATAAAACCTTAGATTAATCACTCACACACACTTTATTCATATCCCTGTTCATAATCACCGATCACAGATTCGTTTTTATACCATCACAACCTCGTCGGGACATTACGACCCGGGGAAACACTGTATTCCATGGAAGCATTGGTTTAAGCTGTTGGACTATTATAGTTGACCATTCACAAGTGGTTGACCAATAATTATCTGACTGTTTACCACCAATCAAAATTTGGCGCCGCTGCCGGGGAGGTTGTGCGCTTATTCTAAACGATTTTGCGTATTAGTGAATCTGAATACACGCTCATTGTATATTTATCCATCCTTGTTCATATTATTATCATATAAAATCAAAGCAGTTCCCGAAAACATTTTAAAACTAGTTTTCAACGAACACAAAAACCCAAAAATATTTTCCTTCTTATTATTACTACAAAAATTTTCAAAAACACCAAAAATATTCACATGTACCCTCCTACCTATTTGATTCTTCAAATTCTCACCCTCTTTTGATTCTTTCTATGTCTTATTCTCACCCTCTTGTTTGTCAATGGTGTGGTAGTCCTTATAATGGTGGTAATTGCCCCAGTTGTGGCATGGTAGAGTCAGGAAACGGGCCTGTCTATAACCAGAACCCCTATTCCTACCATGATACGACTGATACATTCCATCAACTTCCACACCATGAGACTCAGCAGTTTTACTGTTGCGAGTACTGTGGTGGTTCACACTACAGTTCTGATTGTCAATCAGCAAACACGTTTGTCTATGAGCAGTTTCCTAATAACAGTTTTGACTCACAACCACATCAGTTCAACTGTTGTGAGTACTGTGGAGGTCCACACTTTAGCTCTGATTGTCAAACAAGGAATCAAATTCCTTGTAACAATTACGACTATTCGTTTCAAGACCCACCTCCACAGTGCCAAATGATCCAAGCAACTCCTCATGAAACTCAGCAAGACCTTTGTTTAAAGGCTCTTGAGATATTAAAAGAACTTAAGGAGGAGTTAGCAACTACATCGTTTCAGAATTCTCGTGAGACATCTATTGAGTTATTTGCAAAAAAACGAGATGTTAGAAACGGAATGGAGGAATTAATAGTCAAAGAGCATGCAGCTAAAATACATGCCGCATTTTGCAATGCTGCTCTTCTTGATGACGATGATGACAGTGATGATGATAACGTTGTTATTATTCAAAATGATTCATCGAGTTCATCTGTTGCAATTCCTTCCATGGAAAATCAGGGAGAAAAAAGTATGGGAGAATTACTAGCAGCTGAACAAATGGAAATTATAAAATCCATGTATGCTAGTCCTTCTCATCTCCCTCAGTCTACTTATATCATACCCGAGGTTCCCACTCACTCTCTGAGCATGGGGGACGAGCATCCTGACACTGTTCCTGAAAAGGAATCGGACGAATTCATAAAGTCTAGTGTTTAGGACCTTGTCTTAATCCCAAGTGAGTCACAGGGAATTTTTGACCATCTGTGTGATATCCCTCCTCCTCTTGATTTTTCAAAAGATCATGTAGATACTCTCTCCGATTCTAACGATGATTGTACATCTTATGGAGAAATTGAGTATGTTGAGGCATCACTTCCCCAGTCTAATGTTGACTATCTTCTTGAAGAGTTCGCTGATGAACTCTCTCATATGGATCCCATCCCACCAAGGGATGAAAATGAAGTCTTTGACTTTGAAGCAGATTTGAGAGAGTTAGAACTCTTACCTACTCATGATCCTTCGATTGAACTCATTCAGATCAATCCACTTCCTCCGGAAAGTGAAAATGATCTGGACGAAATCGAGGCTTTTCTTGCTGAAGATAGTTCAATTTCATATGAAGTTGATGATAATTATATTGATCCTGAGGGGGACATTCTTTTTCTAGAAAATTTGTTAAACGAAGATCCATTTCCCCCTCTTCCACCCAAACAACTTCATAATAAGGAAATCAAATCAGTTGAGGAAACTGATAAATTTCCTGAGATCAAGCTTAAGGACTTGCCTCCTCCATTTGAATATGCATTTCTTGAGGAGGAAGTTCTTATCTAAATTGTTATTCAGATCTCTCTTCTTTCCTTCACCTACCAGGTGATTTCTCCTGTTATTCACTCCTTCGGGAATGAGGACACTATCTTTGACCCCGGCATTTTCATGTATCATTTGTAAGCCGGGTGTCTATATATCTCATCGGTGTGGAACTTTCACGTGCTTCAAATGTTTATCCAAACATCTTGAATGAAAGTCCCATGGAGATTGTTCCTTCCACATCATGCTTCCCCATGAACCAATGAAATCGGGGTCGAGTCAAGCTAGCGACTCGGTAATCAAAAACAGTAGCATGCATACGGGGTTTTCACCCTAAGTGTGGGGGAGATACTAACCCACATGATTGTATATATGTAAATATCCTCTTAAAAAAATAATAATAAAAAAAAATTAAAAAATAAAAAATGTACATAAACTTAAATAAAGGCTATGGAATATTTTCTTTCTTACGTTCTAAGTGTTGGTTTAACACCCAGTACTTTGAATATTGAGGACAATATTCAGTTCTAAGTGTGGGGGGAGATTCGTTATTCTAACGAATTTAAACACATGTTCCATCAAGAACCCCCATTTTAGCCAAAATTTTAAATTTTTTTCTCACTTAGAACGCAATAAATGGTTATCAGTCCGCCATGTCTAACCCACATAAGGATTGGCTAATCCAGGAGCAAACGGTTCTTGGTAAAGATATCTCAAATCCGTTTATGGCTTGCAATTTGCCCAAAATTGTATGGTACCTCAACTCGCCATATCCCATAAAGCGAATGAGTTGGCTAGCCCGCAAGATTATGGCTTGTGGTAAAGGCAGTAGAAAAACCATAATTGGTAATCAGCTCACCAAGATGTTGACTATTCCATCAAGAGTTGGCTAGTCCAGAAGCAAACGGCTTTTGGAAAAGACAAATCAAATCTGTTGACAGCTGGTGGTTTGCTCAAAATCACACGGTTATCAGATGTACCACAGTTCTTACATCTGGCTACTCCAGAAGTGATGGCTTTTGGTAAAGAGTTTTTCAAATCCATTAAGTTTTTCTCAAAAGATTGCTAGGGACTAGCAATGTTTTAGTGTGGGGGATTGATGAGTGTCTAAATACTCATCATTTTATACTAATCTGAGCTGCCAAAACATCCAAAAATACTCAAATATGCATCAAAATACTTAAAATATCTTAGAAGTGTGTTTTATATGTTTCAAATGCAAAATAATCAAAAACAGATGAAAAACGTACAAAGTTTGCATAATTGGCAGTTTTAGTCCCTCAAGTTTCAAAAGTTGTCAAAACTAGTCCCTGGTTATTCTAAAAACATGAAAAAGTCACCAAAGGTCCTTTTTAATCACAAAGTTACATATTTAGTCCTTTGGTGCAAAGTTTCACAAAATTACAAGTTTAGTCCCTATACTTTGGAAATTGACATAAATGGTCCCTGGGATGTAAAAAACTTTGAGAAAAATAAATTTTGGTCCTTGTGCTATTAATCTTTTGCAGGAATGGTTTTTGGTGGCAAGTTTGGAGAAATTACATAATTGGTCCCTGAAGTTTCATGAATTACAGAAAAGGTCCCTTGAGATATTAAAATGAAAAAAATTACAAATAGGACCTTGTACTATTGAGATATGGCAAGTTTGGTCCCATAATAAACTTTGCAAAAATCACAAACTCAGCCCTCAAAATTTCAGGAATTACACAATAGGTCCTTGTGGTTACTATACTTATAAATACAACCGGACCCTAAATATTAAACCTAAAATATTACCCAATCCAATCCAAATATAAAACAAAGCCCACCCTAGCCCAATCCTAAGCCCAAAAAAATAAAATAAACAAACCCACCCCGTTTTTAATACCGGGGTCAACATACCAGTCAAACACCCCTTCCCCTACCTTTCCCTCTCCCACCACTGCAAACCAAATACCACTCCTCAACCCACAGTTTTGCTTCCACCTTAACCCCCCAGCTCTCCCACCTGTCCCTCCACCTCACACATGCTCCCAAGAAACCTTAATTGCCCTAAAACGTAACAAGCAATCCCAACTGTCCCCTAGGACTTTTTGGCGCGAAAAAGCAAGTTTGAACGGTGTGGATTCATTTGACCATATCAATGGCTCAAATTGAGTGGGATAGATTCAGAAAGCTGCAAGGAACCTTTTTATCATCTATATATCAAGAATAAAGGAGAAGAGTAGAAGTATTAGTGTAATTTAGGAGTAGCATAATCGTAGTTAGTGTAAACTCCAAACTAGTTGTAATTTTCAATTTCAAAAGCTTGTATCCTGTTATCTTAATGTAATTTAAATTTTATTCAATCTAAATTTCAAGTTTCAGTTCATATTTCATTTTATGCAATTTCTAGTTCAAATTCTCAAATTTGTTGAAAGTAGTTGTTAGTGGATGTTAAGGACTCAACTATCCCATATAAGCTCTGACAAAGCTTGTTTAGCTTTTAGTAACCTTAATCTAGCAATAGTTCATAAAAAGAGAAAATACAAAAAGAAATCAATAAAATAGAAAATAAATTAGAAATTTTTGAAGAAGAAAGCTTGAAGCAAGGAGTAGGATACATTTGGATGATCTTGGTATTAGTGCCTTATGGGAGGTATTAGGACAGTGGAAAAGTTTGTGTACCTTGTTTCTCAATGGAAGCCATTTGTAAGTAAAAAACCTTGATAAATTGCATTTCTTGGTTCTTCTTATTATTTATGTGGTATTTGTATTCATTTAGGTTTAATTATGTTCCTAGATTAAGTTTCAAGCAAAAAGATTGTAGATTAAAGGGTAAAATCCATAGTTGTAGTGTAGATTTAGTTTTAAGGGACTGTTTGGGTTAACTGTTTCAGGGAGGTTTAGGGATTTAGTTGTTGCTTAATGTGGTTGCAGTAAGTTTGTTAAGGTTTAAGTAATTATAATATACCATAAAACCAAGCCCTCATTTGCACAATAGTCAAAACTCATCACAAATCTCACTTATCTGTCCACTGTATGGACAGTTAAGCATCAAACACAACACATTAGATCATAACTCATATTTTTAGCTTAGGTTAGCTTTATCATAGCTTATCATAGCTTCATAAGCTCATAGGATCCATCAGAAATCCATAAAAGTCAAATCTTAGGTTTAATCAAAAAGTCAAACTTTGCTCATCTCAGATTTTTTCAAAACTTGGGGGATTTTTGTAGATTTATGTGTTGAGATTCAATACCTGTGCTTTTCACTACTTATTGTCTCCCACCTTGTCTTTAAGTTCCCAGATAACTTATATTTTAGCAATTTTTCCCGGGGTCCCACTCACCCTTAAAGTTACTTGCAGGGAAGGTTATCTCCCCTGCACCAGCAGACTTCAGTCCATCACCACCACTTTGGTGGTGATTTCTGACCACCTCAGTGGGCCCTACTACCACCACTTAGCTCCTTTGAACCCCCCTCCTACCAGGGATCATAAGTTGACCACTTATTTGACCGAGTACTCAGTGGACCCCACCTGTATAAGACCCTCAAGTTTGTCCCTTTTTTCTGTATTGAGCAAGGTAACCTAGTGCTTTTTAACTGCTTATTAGCTTATTCCAATAGCTTAATTATGCAAATCTTGCTTATACATGTTCAAGTAACTCATAAGAATCAAGTTTTACCAAGGTGGACCCCACATAAGCTCTTGTGAGCTTAATTCCATTTTCAGTCAACTGTTTAGGTTATTAGCTTATAATTAGCTTATTATTAAGTTCTAAAATAGTTGTTTTTACAAAAGTTAGTTATTTTTAGATATAAAATAGATTTGTAAAAGAAATATCAAGAAAAACCAATATAATAATATGTGATAGTTTCTATTTAATATAATTTAATTTTAATTTTCATTTTTAGATTTTTATTAAGTAAGTTGTATTTTTATATTTTTATTAATTTCCTTTTATATTACAGTATTTTTA
This sequence comes from Artemisia argyi, assembly GCA_030686995.1. Classification (NCBI taxonomy): domain Eukaryota; kingdom Viridiplantae; phylum Streptophyta; class Magnoliopsida; order Asterales; family Asteraceae; genus Artemisia; species Artemisia argyi. The sequence goes on from JARVZY010003034.1 coordinate 18,261, forward strand.
ATACTTTTCGCAGATTTTTATTTTGTCATTTAGTATTTATTAGAATTAAAATTAGTTTTATTAATAATTAATCAATAATTAAGTTTTAAATAGCAGATTTAGTTTTTATAAAGCAAAACCTAGATTTTATATTTTCCTAGCTTTTATAAGTCATAAAATAATTTTATAAATTTTCTTGTAATTTTTACTGTTCATTTACTAGTTTTTATAATTTGAATAGTTTAATTGGTGATTAATTAAAAAATAGAATAATAATTAGTAAACTAGTTTGAAAATATATAAAATAAACTTTTTATAATTTTTTAGGATTCCTGTGATGGTTAATTAGATTTATAAAAATCTTCTTAGTTATCTAAGTCTTTTTAGTATTTATAACAATTTAAATCAATATATTTAGTTAATTAATAATTAAATAGTTATTAATTAGTAATAATTAGATAAATAGTTAGAAAAATATAATTTTATTTTTAAAATAAGTTTTATAATATTTTAGACTTTTAGAAATTTTAATTGTATATTTCTAGACTTATTTCACATTTTCTTAATTATTAGTGTATTATTAAATAATTATAAATAGTTATTAAATAATAATAATTAATTAAATAGTTAGTAATTAATAAAATAAATATTTTAAGTTTATTTAATTTGCATTTAAGCCCCTAAGGCATACAAATTCCTACTTTAGTTAAAACCATTTTTGTTTCGTACGTTTACGTAGATTTAAATTAAACGTACGCGTTTTTAGTTATTAAACGTTTTTAGATATCTAGGTTTAACGTAACTGTTCATATAGCTTATTTAAGCTATTTTATTTTATAAAACCTTAGATTAATCACTCACACACACTTTATTCATATCCCTGTTCATAATCACCGATCACAGATTCGTTTTTATACCATCACAACCTCGTCGGGACATTACGACCCGGGGAAACACTGTATTCCACGGAAGCATTGGTTTAAGCTGTTGGACTATTATAGTTGACCATTCACAAGTGGTTGACCAATAATTATCTGACTGTTTACCACCAATCACTCATCCTAATACAATTTGGTGAAGCCATTGAAAAGGCTTAGTTTGATTCAATAATCATACAAAATAAACACAGTTAACTCAAAATACATCGGAACTATGAAGAATTTGCATTCAACATCTAGTAGTTAAGATACAAATATGAGGTCGAAGTAAAAAAAAAGTCTATGCCATCATGGAATAATCCTGAAAAAGAACACAATTAGATTCTGCTTGCCCAGCTGATACTAATCGAGTCTATGTAGCTAGAGGCTGCACGTTAAAGACTCGATAAGTATGAGTATTTCAAATGTTTTATATATAAATATAAGCATCCCCAACTAAAAGAAGCAACCAGAAGGTGCAAACTCTTTTGTCTAGGGGTGAGCAAAACCAACCGACGTCCAAAAACTGACACAAACCGACCCCGACCGACACAAACCGAGCTATACTCAGGTTGGGATTTCCAGGAAGTCGGGACTCAGGATAAACTGACAAAACACAAACAAAACCACACAAGTTGGGACTCGGGATATACTCGGGTCGGGATTCGGTTAGGGATTTCCAGGTTGTCGATCTCGAGATGGGTCGCGCTCGGGTCGGTTTCAGCCCGATGCTCATCCTTAATCTTGCCTAGATTCGTTAAATTTAGACAAGAAGAATCTAGACAAGTGTATTCACATTACACTTAACACGCTCTCCTAATCACAAATTACAAACAAGTTCCTCTAGACTACAAATAGATTATTTTAAAGGGTTAATTTCATTAAATATATTTAACTTGTCACTTTTTGTATTTTTGTGTAGTCTATTATTTTTTTAGCAGATCCATGTAGTTAACTTTGAATTCAGTTTGTTCCGTGTATCGAATGACCTTCTAAACAAGTAACATGCCATTTGTCCGTTTTCTAACATGTACCCTCAAACACATGTTACGTCATGTTTATTAAACACGAACTTTAATTTTATATCAGAAAGTGCATTTAATTTTAATTAAATATAATTATAAGTTATCATAATTAAATATAAATTTGAATTTAATAATCTCTGATTTTAATTTTATATAAAACTTAAATGCTTGCCCTCGAAGCACATTTTAGAAAATCCTTTGTATGCATAAAAACAAAATTGCAGATATATCCATATATCCCTTAAAGATACAAAAATTGCAGATATATCCATTGTATGCATAAAAACAATTGTATTATGAACCACTATATAATACACGACTCATTCATAAATCTCACTTCCAAACACCCTCTTCTCTTCCATCTTTGTGTTCAGTATTTTCAGCCACCACCACGGACCACCTGCCACCATCTCCACCACTCATGTTATCATTTGCTGTGATCCAGACTGTCGTCATTAGCACCACACATCAGTCAACACCATCATCTCCAGTAAAACCACCATCACAACCCGATCTTCATCCTTCCCTTGCTAGAATCTGAAATAAAACACATCCAAGTGGCCAGAATAAGCCAAAACCCGAAACCAACACCCAAAACTAAAATCAAATTTGAAAGTCAAAACGTTTTAACCACATAAAAACAAGACCCCGTAACCCGCTTAGCACAAATATAACATAAATCACATATCATAACCTCGTATGCATCTCCCCAATATAAATATAACTCACAAATTTAAACATAAATCACACATGACACATGATATACATCCATTCCTTCACGAAAACTGAAATCACCAAAATCCTAGCCCTAAACCTTGAGATTTGTCTTTAATTATTGAAAGATCTTCTTGATTTGATTGCAAATATGAATAACTGTCATCATCTTCACTTATTTGGGCGTATTCAGATAAAGATATAGACTCATTTTGAGTTACATCATCTCGGAAAACAACTCGGCCTAATTTAATTTCAGTTTTATTTGGTGTGGTGGTGTAGGTGATTTTCTTTGTTTTGACGACTGCAATTCCATTTTCAGAAGAAATGAGTCTATTTTTTAGCAGATTCGAGGATGATGATGAGATTGATTGAGGCTGTGACGAGAGATGAAGACGAGGATGATGATTTTTTATTGTGTTCTGAAATAGCTTTTATGGGTGTGAAGATGAGAAAGATCAAGACGAGGATGATGGTGACATTGATTGAGGTTGGTTTGGTTAAACATGAGGCTGTGATGATGATGGTGTACTTTTAGATTACCCACAGTAAGTGAATCGACCGACTAGGTCGTCCTCGGTCCAATCGGTCGAGCTTGTTGTGGAGTGTCGGTCGCGACCGAGAAAACCAACGAAAAGATGGGAAGTGGGTCGTGCTCTCGACCGAAACAAAAGTATACATATTTGTTGCTTTTGATCCAAACGGTCACCCCATTTAATGTTTCTAGCCGTTTGTTTGTGAGAAACAAAAAAATAATTTTTTGCCCATTGGAATGTAGCTGTTTGGCTAAAAAAAATCCTTATAAATACACAAAGTAAACACATCTCATTTAACACAATCTCACTATTATTTCTACTAAAAATGTCTAAGGAAATACCACAACAAGCAAAAGGCCGAAAATCCCGTTTACCACAAAACATCCCGCAAGTGTCACCGGATTCGACTTTCCGGTTAACCGGTGTCTCACCAAACGTGAATTTCCGACCCCGTTCTCTTGATTAGGAATCTCAACTACCTCTACAACAACAAATATTCAATCCATTTGCTATGCATCGTAATATTAATCATCCATTTGTTCCCCCATATCAAAACAACCAACAACCACAACAAAGCCACTCCCGTCGAAGCCAACAATCTACGTATGGCTCCCCCGAATCGTGTTATCGTCCAACAATGGACTCATAAACATCTTCCTATTCTAATTATCAAAATTATTCTCCGGTAAACCACATCAATCTTGATGCTTGTGATTTTATTGAACAATTACAAAACAATCCGGATTATTTTGTTGGAACCGGTTCGGGTTATCCGAGTCAACAAATGTCATCGGGTTATCAAGGTTTGGGTCACGGATCGTATCATAATTCGGTTCCAAATGATGATCTTGTTGGTGATGACGATGACAACACTGTTTCGGAAGAGATGTCACCGGTCAAACCAAAGAAGCATGCTACAAAGGGTAAGAAGAAGGCGGTTAAGAAAGAGGTTGAGAAAGACACCATCAATGATTCGGCGAATTGGACAAAAGAAGAAGAGATCGCGTTGTGCATGGCTTAGTGTGATTCATCGGAGGATAGCGTAGTTGGAACCAACCAAAATTCTAAAGGATTTTGGAAGAAAGTGATTACATACTTTGAAAAAGAGGTTGGTGAAGGGAGATCGTACAACTCAATTACTAGCAAGTGGAAAAATAGGATTCGTCCTAGAGTTGGTGCATTTTGTACCATTTACGACAATTGTTATACGAATTTTGGAAGTGGTGAGAATGATCTCACTATTTACCAAAGATCGTGTGAAGAATATGAAGTAATGATGAAGCATGCCTTTCATTTGGATCATTGTTGGGAGATTTTGAGGCACCATGATATTTGGAAGAAAAATGAGATGCTTTTTTTTTAAAAACCAAAATGCGGCTTGAAAAAAACCAAGGACTTCTAAAATGGGCTCGGATGTGCCTGATAATGAAGAGCCTCGAAATGAGTGACCAATTGGTCGTTATGCAGCTAAGAAAACTAAGGCTACTAAGAAGAAATCGTCGGAGAATTCCAAGTCTTGGAATTTGGAAGGGGTGGCCGACAAATGGAAAACCATTAAGTCAATGGCATTAGGTAAGAAGCAGGAGCTTGCAGACGGATACTACAACTTGAAGAAAAAAGAGTTGGAGCAAAAGGATAAGGAGTTGGAGCTGCAGCAAAAGAAAGCGGAGCAAGAAGACAGAAGATTGGCAATGGAAGAACAAAAACTTGAATTTGAGTGACAAAAGAAATATCAAAAAGACCTCATCTTCTATCTCACACCAATCGACCCAGCTTTGCCCGCATTACAACGGCAAAAAATGCAAGAAATCAAAGACTCGATCAATGAACGACACAACCTAGATTATTAGTTTTTAATAAGCGTCGTAATGTTTTAATAAATGTTGTAATGTTTTTATTTATTTGAATTAATATGTAATATTTTAATTATGAATGAAATTTTAGTTTGTGTTAAAAATGTTTAAAAAAAATGTTGAGTCAACATTATCAAGATCTCCCAATGTTTTAATGATGACAAATAAACCTTTGAAACAAATAAAATAACAAAAGGTAGACAAAATTCCCCGACTCACATACCTGTTGCTGGCGCACTGCCTGCGCATTGACGCGTGGACGACGCGCCAGGCTTCTGTGAATGTCGGGACGAATTTTGAAAGCCGGCTTTCCCCTTACCCAACAAATTTGGATCTTTCAATACATGTATGAATTTGCTATGTGCTTAATTGAGAACACTCGAAACGAGTTTTGGGATTAGAGAGATCCAACTTTTGAAACACCCGTTTACGGGAAAAAACCAACTCATGTTTTCTAACTCTTGCCTCTAGCCAAGGCTTTTCTAAACTTAGGGAGCTTATACATTTCATGTAACATCACGTGAAAGCATCCATATGCTAATATCCCGTGCTTACGTCTTCTCTAATTACATAACGGGTTTACTCCCTTATTGGTCAAACTAAGTCAAAGGTCACTTTGCGTAAATGCATCCTTTTCCACTTGGGTTATGCTTTACATCATGGCAAAGCACTTAGCTTATTTGTACCAAGGTGTTAGTTGAGTACGTCGAGTTGTGGAAAGTCACGAGTTATGAAACTATGGATTCTCGACGTTGTGTTACTTGAACATATAAGTAACCTATGATTTTCTCAACTCATAATCTTAATTGTCTAAACCTTTTTCTCTTAATCACAATTAGATTACTTTTTAATCTCATCTTAATCACCTCCTTAAACACAAGGGACAAAGCCTCCAAACAACCCAACATCTTCTTACACCTCTTACACTCTTGCACCCTTTTGACTCACACTCTCCCACATAAGATTCCCCACTTTATACAATACCAATACACCTTTCTCATACACCAATACATACTCTTCCCTATACAAACACACTTCACTCACACACCTCTCTTCACACACACAAGGCTCCCCATCCAATCATACTTACACATTCCTTACATATACAACTCACTCTCTATACACATCCCATCACATCCAACTCTTACATATTCTCTTACACATTCTTACACTCCAACAAACTTTATTTTCAAAATACACACACTACTCACAACCATTTAACCTTCTACACACACTAGGCTCCCCATCACATCCATTCTTACATATTCCCTTACACACTTACACAATCCAACTCATACCTTATATTCCTTACACCCTTTCACATCCCAAACTTTCTCTCCAAGAAAAGGAATATACCCTTGGATATTCTTTCTTAACCCAACCATGGTTCTCCTAACCCAACTATGGCTAGTTCTCTACACTTAACCTTGGTTAACTCTTAACCACACCAAGGATGGAATATTCCCTTGGATATGCTTCTCTTAACCTAACCATGGTTCACATATAACCAAACTATGGTTGCTTCTCAACTTACCCCATTCTCACCCAACCATGGTTAACTCTTAACCACACCAAGGATGGAACATTCCCTTGGACACACCCTTTAACCTAACCATGGTTCACCTTCCAACCTAACCATTTTATTCTCTATACACTTCTTTCTAAACCTAACTACGGTTACTTCTTAACCTAACCTATCACACTCTTCCCTTTAGAGGAACATCCCATGGCATATTCTTCCTCTCTTTTCTATGCCATATGAGGAATACCCATTCTACCCCTACTCAATTATCTCTTCTACTCTTTCTGTCTTTGATAATTGATTTCTTATAAACACTTCACAAAAACATTTTCCAAATTGGCTATATGAGTTGGTAAACCTTAGATTTATTAATGATAAGGTTTAGTGTATGAAGTACAATTGGCGGGGGGGGGGGGGGGGGGGGGGGTTACCAAGGGTAGGTATTTACAAGACCAACACCCAACATTTGGGAATATTTCACTGGGCCTGGCGCGCCACTGATATGTGGGAATCGCACCAGGCTTTACCTCTCAAGGGATCTTGAGAAGCTTACAACCCCCACCAGGCAGTGTACCTGATCGTTGTAGTATAGTATAGTGACAAATACCGGGGGATTGATCGTTCAGCTAGGAATAGTGTCGCTAGGATTAGAAAACCTAAATACTAGTTCTAAAGACGAGAGATGATTCTTTTTGTATTTTTATATTTTTTTTAGAAAGTAAATAAAAATCTCGGGTTTGAAGGATTTGGGCGGAATTAGTTGCTATTCAACTAACCCAATACTGAAGATGCAATCAAAATAAAATACTAGAAATGAAAATAAACTAAATTATACTAATGTTGTGAGCAATAAGTGGAGAAAATGTGTTTACTTAGATTTCACTACTCCCTAGACATCTTTTACATGTTAATTACTTGTTATAGTTGCATGGATGACGGATTGTATTCCTTAATACCATTCATGGGGTAGCGCACTTAATTCCCCAATTCTACGAGCTCTTATCTCCTCCTATGCCATGCCCAGCACAACCATAGGGATTATAAACAGTGGCTCATGCATTAAATACAACCAATAAAGACCTAGTGCCATCAGTTCATGTTTCCTAAGACGTTCAAGCATGTTACCATTTGGAGATCTGTCAGTTTTCTTAAGCCTAACATATAAATTCATTCATCCAAAACAATTATAAACAAGTAATCAACACATAATTAACATCTAGGTTTCATTAGATCTAAGCAAACACAAGATAGATCTAGCCTAGCATGATGGAATTAAGACAAGAACAAGATATAGACAACCAACACATAGACATATTGATTGAATTAAAAGAATACTTATCTCAATTACACATGAAAGGTATCAAGGGCTTAGAACCCTTGAAAAACCTGTAAAATTTGCACCAAGTCCGTACTTAGGGTTTCTCCAAAACTTCTCTCTTTTTAATGTGAAAATTAGAAAACTATATATAGGAAAGAAGGTCTGACGACGTCAAGACAAAGCTTGTGACGCCATCACCTCGCCGCCAAAACTCTTCTCGGACTGCCTTGATCTACTTCTGACGCCGTCATGTGTTATGCATTTCCAGGCCGTCATGCATTTTACTCTTGACGCCCTTTCTTGTGACGCCGTCAAATCTGTACTGGGTCGTCATGGAATTTACTCTTGACGCCGTCAGGATGTTACTCTTGACGCCGTCACCTACTATTCCCAGCAAGGAAAATTAAGACTTTGGCGTTTTCTTCACTTTTATGTTCCAAAAACGTCCGAATTGCTTCCTTTTCCAGATTTCACTCCCAAAGTACCTAAAATCACAAAAGGAACGATTTAGGGCAATATTTGATCAAATAAATTCAATTCCGGGCTTAAATGACCCCCTAAAAGTGGTTCATTTTTCGCCTGATCATATACCCTTACACTTGAGATTTGCTTGTCCTCAAGCAAATGCGCTTTTATTCTACTCAAAAGACAAGTTAGGGGTCATTTAACACTAATATAAAAGTAATTACAACAAATAATCGTTCCACTAAAGACCAATAGACAAGCACGGAGGTCATACACTAGCACCTCACAAATAGTGTTTAGATACTCACATCTCTCGGGTGTAATAAAGTATAAATTACAATATGGAAACGGAAGATATCTCTCACTACCTGTCATAGCAAAATAGATTACCATAGGCTTGGGAAAGGATCAAACCTCCACCACATGGTGTAAGCACCTAGGATAAACTATCAAAGAGGTCTTTTAAAGGGTTGTAACGTTAGGTGTAGGGATATGAAATACACGGTTTTGTTGGATAAAGGAAGTTTTACTGGTGGCGAGTTAACAATCTTAGTCAATTACATGTACAATGTGGCGTTGCGAGTCTTGGCTTAAGCTAATAAATCAAAAATAACAAAAACATAAAAATGAACATAGAATAAAAAGGGATGGTAGTCCGTATGTTTTTTCTCTTTTTTTTTTTCTTTTTCTATTTTTTTTTTTGCATACACTCTTACCCTACCATCCAAAATAATACATCATAGGGAATGAATATTCCCCTTACACTTGAATCTTTACATACTTTACATTATACTAATCTAATGACTCGAATTAAGAAAATCAAAACACTTGGAGCACTTTTAAGATTAATGTACATATGGGGGTAATAATATGATGTTCTTCCCCATTACTCCATAAAATAAGTACTTAGCCATGAGTCCCAATCGTCCCAAAACAATATGTACAAGGATATGACTCGGCTTAGCAACCATGTAATCAATTAGATAGTTAACTTAGGGTTTAACAAATAACAATAATGCACTAAAAATGAGCGCATACACGGAAGGCTAAGGCGATTTGGGTGTACATTTAAGTGGGGTGTAACAAATTCTTCCTTTAAGTAAGATGTTTAAAGTTAGAAATGAAAAGATAGGCTCGGAGGGGTGTACTAGGGGTTTCGTGTACTAAAAATGAGTACAACGCTAAGGTGTGGGGAAAATTAGTTGACTTAACTAGCCAAGTAATATGACTTAAATAGTCAAGTAATTATAATACGGGTTTAACACAAGGGTGATCCTAATGCCTCTTATCATGTAGTAAATCCTACTACACGAATGTAGTCTCACTAGCGGTCTTGGGATGCATCACTAACGCAAGTTCTAGAATCTAAATGCTACCGGTACACTCATAAGCACTAATAATGAATGTTTTTCCTATCAAATCTAAAGGCGAACCTCACATATTTGGGTGGAAAATTTTTCTGAATATACGGTTATGTGCTAGTCATACAATCTCCTATCCATGAGACGCTTGCTATGGCTAAAGTTTCACTCCTAAATGTTGTAAAAAAAATTAAATTTGGCGCTAAAATTACACTAACAAGTATTTCTCATAGTTTTATTACATATCTACCATTAAACAAAACAAACTCAAGCGAAAGTGCATATGTAAGGTATCATCTTTTTACCCTCCCCTTACACTTAAGATGAACATTGTCCCCAATGTTCAAGTAAAGAATGTAAAAGTTAACAAGTAAAAAGAATGAAATCAAATACTCCCCTGATTCGCTCGGTATGGATAATAAGGTGGCCAGGTTAAATCTTCCTCCAAGAAAATGAACAATCAAAGCTTCCCTTCTAGAATGTAAATCATCTTCTTGTCATACATAACCTGTAAATCCTGAAAAAATAGACAAAACA
>JARVZY010003035.1:0-26332 GCA_030686995.1 Artemisia argyi
GTCCATTTGTTGCTTGCTTTGGAGGACTTAATACCTCAGCACATATACATGTAGCTCAGAATTAGCATTCGATTAAGTAACATAAGGCACAATAACGTTCATTCATGCATAAAATTTTGACATGCATCACTCTACTTTACTAGGCTTCCCTGTCAATTGCGCTTATGCCTTTATGTAGCTTAATTCCTTTAATATCTTTTTTTTTTTTTTTTTGGTAAAAGGTCAACGACCCGGTAAATATATTACTCCAAAAAACGTTTAAGTACAACGGATATGGGTGAATCCCATATCTCAGCCCGTTACATAGGCGAAAAGCTTACATAACAAGATACTTCCTATTTTCTAAACAAGAAAACTAGCCATTACACACATGATAGTAGAGAATCAGACAAAAGATAAACTACTTCCTACGACTTTGGAGATTAACACCATACATGGCATTAATAGCCTCCAATTCCCCTGGAAGATCATAGGTGTGCTTCGAATAATCATCATAGTCATACAAATCATCACGCACATGACCACCACCAAAAAGATTTGCAGATTCATCGAACGGGTTAAGAACCTCATCCTCATCGGTATCGGAAACTTCAACATCACCCACCTTCGAAAATGGGTTAGTCCTCTTAATGGCAGAGGTAGACGGAATAGGATGACCAGCATCATCCACAAGAATAGCTTTTCCATCGATCAGTAACTCTTCAAGCTTACTAATCTTCTCAGCAACAGGAGTAGAACCAACTTCCAAAGTATCCATAGAATCGCTCAAAAGTGGTTCTTGCATAACACTCACAAGAGGGACTTGTGATGTAATACGAGTCTTAACCGACTCATCCTTATTAACTTCCATTGGACTGCCCGCATCCACATCCCGTTGAGCTTCCACAGTACTTCCAGACGTCATATCCAAATTTACAACCTTAGTATGAATACCAAAACCATCAGTATCATCCATATTCAGTGTGTCAAACTGATTAGATGTAACAATCTTTGCTCCACTAGTACTCGGTATATCAACAGTCTTCTTCTTGTTAGCATCCACTTTCTTGGGTTCAGGAGGAGGAACTTTGGGACGATATTGCATTTTCTTACCCACACTAGGTTTAGTAAACCCTCCTTTCATAGGACCAGATTGACCCCCACTATTACTCTTCTTCTTATTATTGACAGTTAGGAAACCATCATTAACACTTGGCTTAGGTTGAGCAGTAGGGGGGACAAACTTAGGACAATCAGTACAAGTATGACCAAATACCTTGCACTTATCACAACGAGGTGGTTTCCACTCATATTCAACCCTAATCTTCTCAATTGTCGAACCCGTTCCATCAAGCAACGGAATTTCAACAGTGATAAAATCTCTAAGCACCTCCTCTGACTTAACTTCAATCATGCATCTAGCAAAGCTACTACGGCCCCACGATTCCTTACACATTTGGTTGGTGAAAGCATCTAGTCGTTTAGGCGTACCAATCAATGTAGCAAGAAGACTAAGACCATCATCAGAGAACATTGCAAGTGGGACATCATGGAACTTCACCCACACCGGAATGTTGATCAAATCCTCTTTAAGTAAGTTGGTGTTCAATGTCCATGGTTTAAGAATAATAGGCACATTTCTGATCAACCAAGGACCATTCTCAAGCACATCATCAACACCTTTATTAGAATTGAACTTAAAGAAGAAGAAACCTTTAGCATTCATCATTACCTTTTGTATACCAAACTTAGCCCACGCATTGCGTACATAGTAGTCAACAACAGGAAAAGCAAGGCGTTGACCAAGGAAATACCCATAAAGAGTATTCTCAAACCGAGTGTTCACCTCTTCAACCACTTTCAACGGAATAGAAAGATCAACATCATCCCTCTTGTTACTGCTTTCCAACCTACGAAAATTAGATTCATGTTTCTTTGGCTCATTGGAAGTAGCACCCGCATAAGTGACCGATTTAACTCCAGTACTGCTAGTATTAACATGTAAAGGAGGTGAAGTACCAACATTAGAAGAAAGGCTAGGAAACTGATTAGTATTGTCAATCGTTGCAGATAACTTCAATTTTCCAGCACTTTGAGCAACATGAACACCATCACCCTCAGGAAGGTTAGCATGTTCAAAACCACCACTAGTTGTTTTCACACTATCAACACCCGTATCATCCATATACTCAGAATTACCAAATGGAATCGGCTCCACTTGATCAATATTCAGATTACTATTACCCTTACCAAGAGGAAGCTTGGAAGCATCAGTAGTAACCCTATAATTCAAGAAACCTTTGTTAATCATCACCCTCAACACCCACAACCCGTACAGCAATTCAACCAGCACTCAAGCAAACAATGAGAAAAGATAAAAACCCTAATCGCTTAGGGTTTTAGAACAAATCGCCAAATCACTAACCTATATCCATACTACACATACGATTGATAAAGAACAATGGATATAATACCAACAAAACCGACTAAAGATTAAGGATAAGAAATCGATCAGAAAACCAAAGTCGGCAGAAAAACGATTTAAAAGAACCCTAAGAATCGATTATCTCAAATCCACAAGATCTTAATGAATCAATGCACAAATCCGATCAGAAACAACTAACAAAGAATGTTAGATCATAACTAAAGCAGGTTGGAACAAAGAATCAAAAGGAAAAGGCAGAAAATAAGAAAAACGATAAGGAGTTGGGGGTTACAAAAAATCGCCAAAGAGGGGTTCGGTTTTTAATTCCTTTAATATCATTTCTCAGCCAATACTAAGTTGACATGCTAGCCTTATAATCTTTTATATACTTTTTCTGCTTAGTTTCAAAGAAATTGCCACCTGAACAGATATATATTAAATCTCTAGTCTAAAATGTACTTCAGATCAAGTTTATACAACTGTATAGTAATGAAAATACAAATCAGGATGTTGTATGTGATTTTTTAATATACAAATTGGCATTGTATTACTGCATAATTTATTTCAAGTTATGTAGTAGTGTGTGTCGGGTCCTATGTTAAAAAAAAAAAAAAAAAAAAAAAAACTATTTGTGCGAAGGAGTTGGTAATCTAACCATAAAAATTTGATTATCTATGGTCTAAACAAACTTTATATACAATTATACATTAATGAATCAATTAAAAATACTTATTTCATTGACCATAAGTAACTGGTCCAATTATAATCATTAAATAATAATAAGCTATATGATTTCATACATAACATCATCAAATATCGCATTGTGTTAATTCAGCTATAAGTACACCACCATTTAACACTTATTTCATCACCATTAATTTGAAGTACAATAAAATGGAACAATATGCCATTAGTATTTCTTATAATGTCGTCCTTGCATGGCTAGCCACAGTGGCGCTCCTCCTCTTTGCCCGCCACTTCCTTCGTCCCTCCACCAAGCTCAACCTACCTCCCGGCCCAAAACCATGGCCCATCATCGGCAACTTCAACCTCATTGGCTCACTTCCTCACCGTTCCATACATGATTTTACCCAAAAATACGGCCAGATCATGCACCTAAAATTTGGTTCCAAAAGCGTCGTTGTTGGCTCCTCAGTTGAGATGGCTAAAGTCATCTTGAAAACAATGGACGTCAACTTTGTTTGTCGTCCTAAAACCGCTGCTGGAAAATACACCACTTATAATTACTCTGACATGACATGGTCCCCTTATGGGCCTTATTGGCGACAAGCACGTAAAATGTGTAATGTAGAGTTGTAGTGTGAAAAGATTGGATTCATACGAGTACATTCGTGTGGAGGAGACAAAGTCGCTTTTGAAGGAGCTTCACAAGTCGTGTGGTAGGCCGATTGTGTTGAAACATTTGTTGTCAAATGTGAGTTTGAATGTGATTTGTCGGATAGTTGTGGGAAAGAGATATTTAGATGAATCTGAGGCCGGGAAGCTAGGATTGACTGTGGATGAGTTTCAGAAGATGTTGGATGAGTTGTTTGTGTTGAATGGGGTGCTTAATATTGGAGATTGGATACCATGGATTAGTTTCATGGATCTTCAAGGGTACGTGAAGAGGATGAAATCAGTGAGTAAGAAATTTGATCGGTTTCTTGAGCATGTGTTGAACGAGCACGAAGGAAGGAGGTTCACGGAGGGGGAGAGTTTTGTTCCCAAGGACATGGTTGATCATTTGTTACAAATTGCGGATGATCCCACTCTGGATGTTAAGCTTGAGCGACACGGTGTAAAGGGATTCACTCAGGTTTTTCTTTCAAAGACAAACTCATACACCCACTACACACTACATATATATATATATATATATATATATATCAAAGTCTTGCTCAGAATTAAACAAAGAAAGTTATAAGACTCCTCATAAACTTACATCTTTTGATCCATATAAACTATAAACTACATTATATAATAATTTGTTTGCTAATTGTCTTCATATATAGGATTTACTTGCTGGTGGAACAGAAACTTCGACGATATCAGTAGAATGGGCAATAGCGGAACTCATAAAAAATCCTGAAATATTTGTAAAGGCAACAGAGGAGCTAGATCGAGTGATAGGCCAAGATAGATGGGTCGAAGAAAAAGACATGCCCAACCTTCCATATATTAAAGCAATTCTCAAAGAGTCATTGAGGTTGCATCCCGTGACACCACTGTTGGTTCTATTAGAAAGTGAGATTGGGGAGAAAATGTGTGATTTGTTATTGATCAAAATGAAATTGTTACATCCAAAATGAAAGTAGCAGCTATTTATACTTTTACATATTGAGCTACACATAATTGCTACACTATTGTACAATCTATAAAGCTAACTGTACAATACTAAAATACACAAAGATATTTCTGATGTCTTAAGCAGTGTGGAGAAATGTTGACTGAGTTGACCTTCATTGTTGAGTTTACTTTGCTTGTAATATCATGTACTCCATTATCCCCCCCACAAGTAGGCAGTGTGTATGGATCACACATGCCTAACTTGGACAAACATTTGTTGAAGGGATAAACAGCCAATGGTTTAGTGAGTAGATTTGCAGTTTGAGATGATGATGGTATGTAAGTAGGTAGAATTTGGCCTGACTTGATCTTCTCTCTCACAAAATGGCAATCTATCTCAATGTGTTTAGTCCTTGCATGCTGCACAGGATTTGAGGCTAATGCAATTGTTGAGGTATTGTCACAGAATATCTTTACTAGTGTAGGAGATGTGACCTTGAGATCTTTAAGAAGAGAAATGAGCCAAGTAATTTCACAAGAGCAATTAGCTAATGCTCTGTATTCTGCCTCTGTGGAGGATCTTGAGATGACTGGTTGTTTCTTTGATGACCAGGAGATTAAGCTTTGTCCTAAGAAAATCCCAAAACCAGATACTGATTTCCTAGATAGGGGGCAGCTTGCCCAGTCACTATCACAGTAAGCTTGAAGAGCTAAGTGATTGGCTTTTGGAAAGAACAGACCTTGTCCAGGACTCAGTTTTATGTACCTTATGACTCTGTGTAAAGCTTTCAAGTGTGCTGAGCAGGGTGAATGAGAAAATTGACTTAGCAATTGAGCTGCAAAAGCTATATCAGGCCTGCTAATTGTGAGATAAATTAGCTTTCCTACCAGAGTTCTGTAAATAGCAGGATCATCCAAAGGTTCACCATCCACTTCTTGAAGTTTAACATTGGGGTTTAAGGGCATCATGTTTAATCAAATCAAGTGCATACTTTCTTTGTGTCATTACTATGCCTTTGTGTCCTCTGATGAACTCAATTCCCAGATAGTAGTGAAGCTTCCCCAAGTCTTTAATGCTGAATTCATTGTTGAGTTTGGTTTTGATGACTTCTATTTGGGACAGAGAATTACCTAATAGAAGTATGTCATCCACATAGATGAGAAGAACCAAGGAAATGGTTTCTGTGAAATAAGTGAAGAGAGAAGTGTCTGAGTGACTTTGTTTGAAACCAAGTGTGATAAGGAACTCTGTAAGCTTGATAAACCATTGCCTATTGGCCTGCTTGAGACCATATAGTGATTTCTTTAGTCTGCATACAGAGTTAGGAGGATATGATTTGTTGTAGCCACTAGGAATAGTCATGTACACTTCCTCATGAAGATCACCATGCAGAAATGCATTGTTGACATCCAATTTATGAGTGTGCCAATTTGAAGCTGATGCAATGGCAAGAATGGTTCTAACAGTTGTCATTTTTGCCACTGGAGCAAAGGTCTCTGTATAGTCAATTCCTTCCTTTTGGGTGTGACCCTTTGCAACCAATCTAGCTTTGTATTTGTCCATGTTCTATCAGCCTTATATTTTATCTTGTACACCCACTTGTAGCCAATTGGTTCTTTGAATGGTGGTAATGTGGTGACCTCCCAGGTATCATTTCTTTCAAGAGCTGATATTTCATGCCCCATTGCCTCTACCCACTTAGGATGCTTAGATGCTTGTTTATATGATGTTGGTTCTGTTTCTTGATTGAGTGAATTGATAAGATGTAGTGTGGAAGGATTTGTGATATTTGAATAATTAATGAAGTGTGATGTATGATGTTTGTGAGTTGAGTTCACTGATTTGCCTGGCTTGTAATGAATGAAGTGTTTGAGTTTGGTTGGTGTAGTTTTGACTCTGTTAGAAGTTCTCAATGGTGGTGGATGTGTCTGTGAAGGTAAATGTGATTCAGTGTTTGGTATAGGTTCAGATGTTGGTGTAGGTTCAGATGTTGATGTAGGTTCTGATGTTGGTGTGGGTGTAGATCCAGATGTTGGTGTAGGTTCAGGTATGGGTGTAGATTCAGATGTTGGTGTAGGTTCAGGTGATGTTGTGTTGTCATCTGATGATATGTGTGGTGTAGATGAATGAACAGGGGAGTTTGGGATTGAGTTGGTAATGATTGGTGAGGGAACTGGTTCAGGGAAGTAAGAAGGTGTACAGGTAGTTGTGGATGGTGTGTTTGTGGTGTGAAGTGAGGTATGAAATGGAAAAATGTTTTCATGAAAGGTTTCATGTCTACTTACAAAAGTTTTCTTGGTTTCTTGTGAGAGTAAAAGATACCCTTTTTGATTTTGAGGATAGCCCAAAAGAATTGATGGAATGGCTCTGGGTGAAAACTTGTTAGTTGTGTGTGTTGAAGCATAGGCTAGACAACCTATTGTTCTGAGATTTGTTAAGTCTGGAGGTGTTTGAAATAGCATTTCAAATGGACTTTTATGGTTAAGAATGGTTGATGGAAGTCTATTGATTAAATAAGTGGCAGCTAGTAAACTGTATCCCCACAAATGAATTGGGAATTTAGCTTGAAAGTGAATAGATCTAGCAACCTCTAGGAGGTGCCTGTGTTTTCTCTCTGCCCTCCCTTTTTGTTGGGGAGTGTTTGGACAGGATGTTTGATGGAGAATGCCTTTGTGTTGGAAAAATTCAGTGAGTGAGTGATTGACAAATTCTGTACCATTATCACTTCTTAATGTTTTGATGGTGGTGTTAAATTGATTTTGAGCATAGTAATAGAAGTTCTTGATTGTGGATGTGACATGTTGTTTTGTAGGAATGAGATAAGTCTAGGTTGTTCTTGAATAATCATCAACCAATGTGAGAAAATATTTACAATTATTCATTGTTGAGTGTTTGTAAGGTCCCCATGTGTCTGCATGAATGATTTCGAATTTGTTTTGTGCATGAGAGGTGCTTGGTGTAAAAGGTAATGCTGTTTGTTTAGAAATTGGACAAATTGAACACTGAAATGAAGATTTATCATTTAAGAAAGAAGGTAAGGACTTTATTCTCTTTTGTACATTCATAGAAGGGTGGCCTAATCTGAAATGCCACAAATTTGTGTCCTTACAAATGGTATTTACAGAAGGTGTGTGTGATGTAGTTGAAGTTGATGGATCAGGGATGATGATATAGAGTCCATCAGACTGTATCCCATGGGCAATCTTCCTGTTGTTTCCCTGAAAGAGGCAAGTGGAGTGATTAAAGATGATAGAGAGTGATGTTGACTTGGTGATTTGGCTTATGGAAAGTAGGTTATAGGCAAAAGAAGGTATGAAGAGAACATTGTGTAGGGTGAGTTGATCTTTAAGTCTAACAGAGCCAGTTGTGGTTACCATAGTTTGATGTCCATTGGGTAAGGAAACAATGATTGGTGTGACAAGATGTTTAATGTTAAACATGAGGGTTACTTTTATGCAAATGTGGTCAGTGGCACCACTATCACAGACCCAAGCATCCTTAATGTGTGCAATGCATGAAGCAATAAAGAAATATCTAGCAGCAGAAAGAATTTTGAGAGTGTTGATACCTTTACCTTGTAGCATCAGCATGACCTGGTTGAGTTGGTTCTGTAAGTTATCCATTTTGGCAAAGACTGCTGAGTCAATTTCCTTCCCTGCTACATCTGCATTGTCACCTTTCACATTGCTTGTGCCACTTGTAGAAGCCACATCTGAGCCCACTGCACTATTGACCAACAGGGTACCCCACTAACTGGTAACATTCACTTTTGTAATGACCTTCTTTCTGGCAATTTCCACAGTATACCCCTTGCTTAAAAGATGACCTCCTTTGTGTTTCACCCCTGTTATTGCCATTATTGCTTGATGTCCTGTTTTGCCTAAAACTTGATTGTGAAGGGTGGTTAGTGTGTGTGTGGGATGACAAAACTGCAGGAGTCATGTGTTTTGGAGTTATTGTTTCCCTCTGCTTCTCTTCCTGTCTTAGCCTACCATATGCCTTAGTTGCATTAGGCAATGGTTGCATAAGCAATATTTGACCTCTCAAATTTGCAAAACTCTCATCCAATCCCATCAAGAACTGAATTAGTCTTTTCCTATTCTCCCTAGCACCATTCAACCTCCCATTTTCACATGTACAATTACAAGTACATATATATGGTGCCTCAAGTGCATCCATCTCATCCCAATAACCTTTCAATTTTTGATAAAACACTT
The DNA here is from genome assembly GCA_030686995.1 of Artemisia argyi. Taxonomy (NCBI): domain Eukaryota; kingdom Viridiplantae; phylum Streptophyta; class Magnoliopsida; order Asterales; family Asteraceae; genus Artemisia; species Artemisia argyi. The sequence goes on from JARVZY010003035.1 coordinate 8,909, forward strand.
CTATAGAACAGTTCTCGTGTTTTAACTGAGCAATGTCATTACTAATTTGATAAATCCTGTGACCATCAAGCTGAGAGTAATGTTCTTGTAATTCAACCCATAAATCTGAAGCTGAATTAACAAAACTTAAACTGTTACTTATCTGTTCAGTCACAGTGTTGAGTATCCAGGATATGATCATGTCATTGTTGCGTTCCCAAAGAGCTCTTAGTGGTGATTCAACCTCTGGTTCTGGATATGCTTTGGTGATGATCTTTATTTTGTTCTTTGCATTGAGTGCAATAGTCATTGAACGCCTCCATGAACTATAGTTTTCTGATCCAAGTAGCTTCTTTGAAATCAGAATTAACCCAGGGTGATCGTTCTGATGAAGAAAGAGAGGATGATTGATTGAAGTTGTGTCTTCAGGATCTCCGGTGAGGGTTGGTGGTGGTTGTGTATTGATAGGTGGTTGTTGTGTGTTAACTGATGGTCTAACCATGGTGATTTGATCAGAAAGTTGGTTAAAGATTGTTGTTTATTGTGATTGATGATGGTTCTTGATGATTGTGATTGTTGAAATGATGATTGAAGGTTGTTATGATGGTTCTTGATGACTGTTACGGTGGTTGTTGAGTTTGTTACGGTGGTTTAAAGGTGATTGTGATAATTTGTTATGGTGGTTGTTGGGGTTTGTTATGGCAGCTCACCGGAGCTCTGATACCATATTAGAAAGTGAGATTGGGGAGAAAATGTGTGATTTGTTATTGATCAAAATGAAATTGTTACATCCAAAATGAAAGTAGCAGCTATTTATACTTTTACATATTGAGCTACACATAATTGCTACACTATTGTACAATCTATAAAGCTAACTGTACAATACTAAAATACACAAAGATATTTCTGATGTCTTAAGCAGTGTGGAGAAATGTTGACTGAGTTGACCTTCATTGTTGAGTTTACTTTGCTTGTAATATCATGTACTCCATTAGGTTCCTAGAAGAACACGCGAGGACTGTAAAGTAGCAGGTTATGACATTCCAGAAGACACACGAATATTAGTAAGTGTTTGGTCAATAGGTAGAGATCCAAAGTTGTGGGACAAACCTTTGGAATTTCTTCCAGAGAGATTCATCGGGAGCGAAATCGATATAAAAGGTAACAACTATGAGCTATTGCCATTTGGGTCAGGACGAAGGATGTTTCCTGGTTATAGTTTAGGAAGAAAGATAATGGAATCGAGCTTGGCTAATTTGCTTCATGGGTTTTCATGGGAATTGCCAAATGGAATGCCGAAAGATGAGTTGAAAATGGATGAAGTATTTGGGCTAACAACTTGCTTAAAAACGCCACTCGTCGTTGTTCCGAGACCAAAACTTGCCCTTAAAATGTACTCTTTCTGACCAAAGGGCTTGCAACATAACGTAAGCTACCCAAGTGGTGTGACTTTGGTCCTCAATTAAGTGTTGTGGGTTGAAGTCCAACTACGACACATGCGTGTGACATAAAAAAGTACTCATTGTGATCAAGCTTGCCATTTTCTTTGAAGCAATAATGTGATAGCTTATTGTTAATCATTTGACAATATGTATCTGTATGATATCAGGGCTTTCTTAAAAACATCGATAAGTTTTATTAGCTTATACACATCACTTTTGATAAGTTTATTCAGCAAATCTTGACATGCAATTAGTCATATCAAACAACGCCTAAAAACATGTTTCACTTAACAATTCATGAAGCAAATTAGCCAAACTTGACTTGATCATCTTTCGTCCTAAACTATAAGCAGGACACATCCTTCGTCATGCCCCAAATGCGAATAACTCATAGTTGTATCTTTCACGTCAATATCCTTCTCCAGTAAATTTCTTGGGATTTTCCAAGGTACCAATATAATATGTTATGCATACGCCAGTTCTTTTTTGACACGAAAAACTAAGTATAAGCAAAAAAAAAGTTTTGAAAGAAACATATGAGTTAGGATCAAATAAGAAGAAAAATTAAAATAAGAATGATAAGAAGAAACCACAACCACATATTTCGGATGCACCTATTATAATAGATGCATCTCCCCTTAAAAATCTCTCCCTTATTTGAAATATGTGGCTAGAAATTCTTCTTATTCTTCTTATTTTAGTTTTTTTTTTTCTTACTGGATCCATTCCCATAAACATATTTACAAAGCTGAATTACATATTATGACTCAACTCAAACTTGAACTCGCAAATAAGTATACAAGCTAGAAGTCTTATACCAATGTTGAAAAAAGCATGGTTTCGGTCATAAAATAGCAATAAGCTTATTCCAAAGTTGCATTTAGTACATGAACTATAAAATGTATCATTAAATGCAACAAATTTTCATAAAGTGTTCCGATATACACGTTTTGATGTGTTGTCATATGAAAAACTAACATGTATGTGTCGCTATTTTTAACGTAACAACACAACAAAATGTGTATAGTGGAACACTTTATGAAAGTTCGTTGAATTTTGATATTTTATATAGTTCACGTATCAAGACGAAACTTTAAAAAAAAGTTTGTTACTATTTTGTCATCTAATCCCAAAAAAGTATATGCAATTACAATCCTCATCTTACATTGTCTAGGGCTTGTTTATCACAGTCATTAGTGGTGTTTATTCAAATAATAATAATAATAATAATAATAATAATAATAATAATAATAATAATAATAATAATAATAATAATAATAATAATAATAATAATAATAATAAACAAGCGGGATACTGCACAAATAATATATTTGTTTTGCATAACGCCCTTTTTCCAATTTGACCAAAATTTGCGCAAGCGGATTAACTATAACGGACGTTACATGACCGAAAGATGACCTGTTGTTATTAATCATTAAATTTGTATACTTCTGTTACAAACAAGTCTCTTAAAGTATTTTTAAATGAAAGTTGACTCAATTACTTTAAAACGATAGGTGGCACAACTTTTAGTTACTTACGGTTTATTGGATATGATTTTTCGAATATGACCCATTTTCATAATTTACTAAAACGACCAAAACTTGACTTCCACATCCCGACACAAGATATAAACTACCATAATACTTAAAAACAACCTATAAATCATTTTCATAAATATACTGGGTTCAAATGACCCACAGAAGCATACTTTACGGGATTTGCCAAACACGCCATCATTTGATCCGTTTGCATACACTATAATACAAGACTATAACAATTGACTTTCTGGTGATAACAAGTGGCATCAGAGCTAACCGGGGGCGAATCGTGGTGTTTATGGGTGAAAAATTGTGTTTTTTGGTGTTTTTTCTCGGAAAACTTACGATCTTATCGAGTTAGGATCGTTTTTTATCGAGTTAGAAATTTTTTATCGAGTTAGAATATTTTAGCGAGTTAGAAAAATTCTAGCGAGTTAGACATAAATTCTATCGAGTTAGAAAAACTTCTAGCGAGTTAGACATATATTCTAGCGAGTTAGAAAAATTCTAGCGATTTTAAAAATTCTAGCGAGTTAGAAATGAATTCTAGCGAGTTTGAAAAATTCTAGCGAGTTAGAACAAATTCTAGCGAGTTAGAAATAAATTCTAGCGAGTTTGAAAATTTTTGCGAGTTAGAATTTTTTGCAAGTTTGAGAAAGTTTGTGAGTTAGGGTCCTGAGTATCAAGGGTTATCGAGTTTGGTATGTTTTTATCAAGTTTGGTGTACTTCTACCGAGTATGGACCAAAATTTTCGAGTAAGGGTATTTTTTACCGAGTAAGGGTTGAATTTCGAGCAACGGTTTCATGATTCGAGTATGCTTCATATAGTTTGCTGAGTAAGGCTCGTCCAACCTTATCGTTTATCGAGTAAGGATTTCTTTTGGACTAATCTAAACGAAACTCTGCCGAAATTGACTTAGGATATCGAGTAACGAGATTGGATTTTGAGTAAGGAAACATCAAAAGACTATTACATAAACAAAACCCTAACCTCATCGAATAATCTAATGTCTATATACCCTAAACCCTTACCTCCACCAAAAACACACATGATATAATTGGTAACCATTTTATAGAACATGATTCATTTCCTTGTTTCATTATCTTAATACCAATATATCTCACATTAAAACTGATGCGTGTCAAATTATAGTATATAACTATTCCAAAGAAATACTCGTGAAAGTATTTCTCGGGTCGTTCTCCCAAAGAAGGTTCGAATGGAATTTTCGAATAATCGAATTGAGAATCGTGTAGTGTAAGTGAATAGTGACAAAGTGATTGTGAAATCAAAATATGAAATGAAAAAGTGAAATATGCACAAGGTACAAGCTATATATGCATAAAAGTAAAAAACGTGAAAACGGAAATGCAAACGTAATTTTAAAACGTAACGTACAAAATAAAACGCGACTTTTATTCTAAAAATGATCCTACAAGTGTGAAACAATTTTCTAAAAATCTTAAACTAATAAAAAGAATTTTAAGAAAAAGAAAAATATTTTTTTGAGTTTTCTTTTATTTTCTATGAATTTATATTGATTTTTGGAAATTTTAAATGAATTAAAAATAAAAGAAAATGTGAAAAATAATGGGAAAATTATAAAAACTAATTTGAAAAATCTAAAATATTATAAAAGAATTTTCTAAACTATTTTTGTATTTTTTAAAGCTTTTTCTGATTTTTTTTTTGGATTTTTGTTATTTAAAAATGATTTAAAATGATGAAAAATTAAGAAAAATAGTAAAGCATCTCAGAAAAATCTGAAAAAATTACAGAATTTCTAAAATATTAAAATGAACTTGAGTAAAAATTTTGAAATGAAAATAAGCAGTAGAAATGCAAAAACAGCTTATTACAGCTTATTGCAAGTGCTTATTAATAAGCACTTGCAATAATACTATGCTAAACTGAAAGCACAGCCTAATAATACTAAAATAAGCTTGCTGAAACTCAAATCAAACCAAGTTAAGCATAGTAACAATAACAGAAATCAATAAGTAAATTATACTAATCACTCTTATAACAAACTGATGCAAAACAACCTAACAGTCTAACTACAATCTACCTAAAAGTTATTCCAGACTGAAAGCTAATCGACCAATATGGAAATTAAACAAGCCAGTACCAAGATCTACTTCTAAACTGAAAAATTCAAAACTTATGGGTTAATGCAAAAGTAGAAATGGACAGATGGATGTGCAGGGGAGGCAAGCCTAATTACTAGCAGTCCAACATAAGCTAAATAAGCTAAAAAAAACTGAAATAACCATAGAAATATAGATACCATTCTACTAGCTCTTAATGCAACCAATTACAAAACCTAACTCTAACTGAGACTTACCTAAAATTCTGGTCCAAAAGAAGCTATTGGGGACAGTAGTGAACTGATGGTGCAGGTTAACAATTCTAAAAAGCTGATGGACAAGTACTACTGGTGCAGGGTAACAGACAATTTGAAGGCAAAAATTATGCAACCAATTAAACTGAAGAGTCTAAACATAGCACAAAATCAACAAGCCAGAACTAAGAGCTATCCAAGAAACCAAAAATTAAATCATAATCTAAACTACATAAGCCAATAAGATCTAAAGAGTGAGGACTGATGGCTAGAAGCTAACTGATGGTGAATGGCTAAACGGAGCTAATACAAGCTGTTCAAAAGCTATAAAGAAATTAAAAACTAACAATGCTTAAACCTGGAACTAAAAGTACACCAAGTTTTAGACCAAAAACAGCTCTAATGAGCTTATAATGGGCTTATGCAAGTTGCAGGACTGATGATTGGGAACTGATTTGCAGCCCCAAATCGAACACACAAATAAACTAGGAAATGGAATCTAAGCACAGAATATAAGACTTGGTACTATGAGCTTATTAAAAACAACAAACATTAATATCTAATCTAAACTGAATAAGCAGAAAAGTGGCTAAGAAAAAGCTTGATCAGGACAAATCTAAAGGTGCAGGGCATGAGCAGACCAATGTGGGGCTTATTAGGATAGATCTGATGGTGCGGCTGCCAACTAATCCAACAGCTCACCTTTTAACTTCTGTTTAGAGTACTAAATTCATATTAAGATTTCCTAATACCAACTCATTGATCAATCTCAGTCACCTATCTATATTAGAAACCAGATACTTAGCTAACATCGACAATTACAGCAAGAGCTCAGTATCACATATCAAGCAAAACTCATTCAGTTTCAAACTCATATTAAGCATAATCAATATTAAGCATTCAATTAGCATCAAACAAGCTACAATAGATGAATACAAGCAATTATGATCAGATTTAAACTAAATTAAACAAACTAAGCTATTATACTATGAAATGCATAATAAAGCTAAAAAGTGAGATTGAGATCTTACAATTAAATCCCTAGCTGAACAAGGGAATCATTTGAACACATGCCTATCTTTAATAGGCTTCATTCACACCAGAAATCATCAGTTCACCACTAGAGATCCAGGAATCATCATTATTAACTACGCGTTGACTTTTGTTGACTGAAACTTATGAAAGCAGAAATATGACACAAACCTAACCACTAGCTATCATTGAGCTAGAATGAGATTAACTAAAGCAGTTATAGAGAACTTAAAAATAGATTTGAAATTATAAATTGCTGAAAAATAGATTGCAAGGAAGCTTAAATGAAAAACTTGAATTTCATTGAAACGTTAACTGAGTACAAAAATTATTTAAGAAAACAATAAACAAGCTAATTGATTAAACTACACTAATTAAGCTAATCTATTCCTACTCCTAACCTAGTCTAACCTACTCACTAACAGCTCCAAATCGTTGGAGTGAGCCTTCTATATATAGCTGAGTGAGGAGCGTATTCTGAAGGTTCTGGAAGTGGAATCTTCTCACGAATATGCTCCTTGGATCCCTTGTAACGCCCTTGAACCAATCACAGCCGTGTATTCCTTCTCATGATGCGTCTCAGCCACTCACAATCATCCACGTGTCATTCCCCTTGTCAGATGTGTCATGGGTGTCAGGGATTTGTCCTTTATACCCTTAATTGTGGTTAAAATTGGTTGGGAGAGGGTAATTGGGATGAAAGGTAATTAGGGTTCATGAGGGAGGGCTGGTAAATGGGAATAAGGGGTAAATTGGGCGCGTTTGGGGTTTTTATTATTATTTATTGAATTAGATTTGACCGTTGACCGGGTATAAGCGTGGTAATGGATCGGGTTGATATAGTGGCGGGCTTGAGCAGGGGTATAACTGGGCTAGGATTTATTTTGGGTTGGATTTTGTTATTTTTTTAGTTGCAGTGTTTTTTGCTATTTTTGGTTTAGATATAATCCAAGGACCAACTTTGTAAATTCATAAAGCACAAGGACTAATCTTGACAAATCCGCAGAGTACTTCCAAGGACTATTTTTGATAATCTTTGATTTTTCAAGGTCTTTTCTTGGCAATTTGAGCTCAAATTTGAAAATTGCTTTCCCGCCTCGACTTTTGAATCTTTTTCCAATTCTCGTGCTCGTGTTGTCGGTTTTGACTCGTTTTTTGTCCATTATCTCAATATCCGTACCTGCACGTGTAAAAACACAAAAACAACATATATTTGGCATTTTGGTTCGGGTTTTTGGTCATTTAGGTCCGGTTTTGGTCGAATAAAAGGTGTGTAAATTAATACACACCAAAATCCCCCAGACTAAAGTATTGTCGTGTCCTCACGCAATGTAATCACGTCACATTCTCGAGATAAATAACTTAGAAACTCTTTCTACTAACTTTGAAAAGTAGCAAGAATGTTCAAAAGAGATTTCAAGATCATTTAATCCCGAAAATGCCCCGTTTTTCCAAAATTTTTCTTTATTCCACTTTCACTTCTATTTTTGGATTTTTCATACTTCATACTTGTGACGGTTTGTTGAACTTTCATTATTATGCAATAATTTTTAGGGTCAACGAGTAGAAACACTTTTCATAGAAAAGCGACCGTACGGATAAAAATCGTCATCCTTGATTTTTCACGAGTCCCCAAACTAAGCGTACAAACGAGATCACAGTTTATCTACAAATTAGATGCTAACACTACTCATAATAGTTACTTGTGGAAACCTCTTACTCCCATGTCCTAAATTTTGTATCTCAAGATTTTATTTTTGTTGAGAAATGAATTGCTTCATATTTTCTCGTTTCAATACTTTTTAGTACGATAGTGATACCTAAGTTTAAACGACAAGTAGTTTTCCATTTTCTCTCAAGAACCACTGCAATAGAAATTCGGTCCACATCAAGGAATTTTGGGTACATACAATATCATAAATATAAGTTGCGGAGTACTACACGTGCACCTCATGTGTCCAATTCAGAACCATCCACATGCACCTCACGCGCCAACAACTTATTTTACATTCAAACTCTTATTCATCATAACTTTCAACTTTCACTTTTTTTTTTCATTTTTCACTTTTTTCACTTTTCTCATATTTTTCATACTTTTCACTTTTTTCTTTCTTGACCTTTTTTCTCATAACATCAATGGAAGCTTATCGGGTAGCTCCAAAACTACATAGATAATCAACTTTTGACTTTTGACTTTTTCACTTTTTCCTCTTATTTTTGATGTTCCTTGATATGTACCCAACTTCTAAAGCAAAGATTCTCTTAAGATAATAAAGAACTAAATATTATTCAAACCGAAATACCACTAATTAATCTAGAACATCTATTATATATTGGTGATGTATTTTATGGGAGTAAAAAGCCACAAGTACCTCTCATGAGCTCTAAAGAGAACCAACTACTCCACGTTTAGCATCTAACTTCTAAATAAACTCTATCATTTCTCGCTCTTCGCAATTTAAGATTCCAAATAATGAAATCCGCGAATACTTAGCCGATAATCAGCCACGCATATATAAAGTCAGTTACGGAAACTTGCAAATTCTCGAAGAAGAATTCGCGTTTTCTAGCTCCTGGTGTAAAAGACTAGCGAAAGCTTTTAAGTTGCGCATGTATAAAGTCAAGTACGGGAAGTTGCAGATTCTTAAGAAAGAATTCGCATTTTATAGCTCCTAGTGTACAAGACTAGCACAAGCTTATGTGATTATCATTGGTTAAGGGAACAAGCTAGGGCTCAACACGCCCGGTCAAGTCAAAATATTTATTCCTACTCTCGCCAGCAAGAAAGTCAACAAGGTGTCAAAATACTTATTCAAACTTTATTATATTTTTGCACAACTTTTTCAACTTTTTCACATTTTTTTTGTGCTTTTCCATGACTTGTTTATCAAAATTTTTGAATTTTCAATTTTTTTTTTAATTTTTGGTGGAAAAACGGAGTTGCAAGAGTGCACGACATTGTGAAAAATGCAAGGTCAAAATCGAATCGAAGATTCACCCTCCCCCAGACTAGAATGAAACATTGTCCTCAACGTTTTATGGGCTAAGGTAATCCTAACAAAATTCTAGGCCGTTTATTAATTATGCCAAAGAAAACGTTAGTCGATAAGATTAAGATATATGGATAAGCAACGAATGATGAAACTTGAGTTGAGACAAACCAACGAGCACGAGAGTCTTCATTATTCGGGCAAATCCTGGACATTCACAAACAACAACGAAACACAAGAATGGAAGAGGTAGCCCTCCTCACGTCACATTAGAAAGAAAATAGAAATTAAAGAAGATGAAAAGGATAAGCATCGGTTGCCACCCACGAAGCGCTTTGTTTTTTTGATTTCCGAGTCACATAGCTTGACTCGATCCCTGAATTAATTCGTCCTTGGGGAGAGCAGATAGAACGAACACCCGACACAAAAGATTGAGATGCCAGGTTCAAAAACGGTGTCTTCACTCCCGGTGGAGTGGAAAGAAGAAATGATGGTATAAGTATAGAATGGTTTAAACACTTGGATGATAAAAGGAACATCTTGTTCAAAACTTTCGTCCACCACTTCAAAAATATCATCATTCGTACCGGATTCAAAATCTTCATCGGGTGGTTTCGCGGGCGGACGAGAAGAAAGTAAATCGGAAAGAATATCATTCTCGTCATTCTCAATGCCCGGTGGTATCGAGTCATCCATAGCAAGAAATCGATCGACATCCTCTAAAAGAGGGTCACGTGACGGATTTTCAGAAATAAGCACAGATTCAATCTCAAAAGTAAAGCATTCATAATCCGGAAGAGAGATATCAGCATGAATAGTGGGATTGCCACTACTCGTCTCTTCAAATCAAAAGATTTCAAGCTCGGGTAAGAAATCACTATCCATATCGGGGATAGGAGAAGAAGTCGGAGGCTCATTTAATGCTTCAATTCGTGATATAAGAAGATTGACATTCAATAATGTTTCACGTGGAGCTTCATCTTGTATTTCCGTATCAATATCTTCGTCATTCTCTTCTTCTAAACTTACGAGCTCAGAAGGTACTTCATCAACGTATTCGATTTCTCCACAAGATATAGAATCTTCATCGTCAAAATCGGAGAATATTTCAACACGATTATCATCAAACGGTATATCATTCGTATCAACATGATTATCAAGACGATTATTTTCAACAAATTCATCATCACCGTTAGAAATTCCTCCGGACTCACTTGGGATTGGGACGAGGTTCTCAACACTAGACTTATTGAATTCGTCCGATTTCGTTGCCGGAGTAGTGTTTAGATGCTCGTCCCCCATTTTTAGAGAGTCCTCGGGTTCTACGGAAGGAGAGATAGATTCATTGTGAGGGTTAAGAACAATCGTAATCATGAGATCATCATTATCGTACATACAACATTCACAAAATTGAGATTTTCTTTCTTCGGCTAGAATTTCTTCCATTGATTTCTCATGAGGTTCGGAAGGAGATGTAATATGATTTACCACCCACTCTTTTAACGTCTCGATAACGGATTTCATTTCATCAATTAATTCAATCGGAACTTGAAACTTATTGGGAATTTGTGGGGGTTGGTTAAAACCATAAGAATCGTAATATGAATTCGGCTCATAAAAATTTTCAGACGATCCCCCACAATGTTCAAAATTTGATGTATTTTGAAATGAATTATCATTGGAATACGGGTCTTGCTCATAAGAGTTTTGATAAAGAGGATTGAAATCATTTTGAGGATAATTATCAAATCTCGTATCATAATCGAAAGACGTTTCAGCACTCGGGGTATAGCACATACAATTAGCGTATCCACATTCATTACAAAAACATAACCCACAAGGTGCTCCTTCTTCGGAAGGGTTTCCACAATTATAGCAATTAAACGAAGGTGGTGGTGGTGTTGGATAGATATCGGGAACGTTTGACGGATTGTTGAACGATCTTTGATCATACGCGGGAGAATTACAATTCCAACAAACTCCATCATGAATATTATCACCACATTGGTCGCATGTACACCACACACACAACCCTCCGAAGAAAGGTTCTCCACAATTAAAACAAATCGGATCCATAAAAATTAAACATAAGAGGGTTTGAGAAAAAGAATCAAATTTTAGAGGATAAGAAGATTATTTTATTGTTTTTATTTTTATAGAAAAACAAATCACAAAAACTTTTATTTTCTTTTATTTTCTTTTTGTAAAACGTTACGTTAATTGAAACCGTTTCTTTCAAAGCCACGCGCGACGGGACGGGAGAGAAGAATGGATCTCTCTTCAGCTAGCAATTTAATGTCTTAGCTTCCGTATTTCCCGCTTAATCGGTTGTAGTAATTGAAATAATCCGATAAACAACTAATTTCACGTTTTTGTTATATTGTGAGACTTTTTTTTGGTTTACAACGCCCTACCTTTCGGTCGAGTCGAGGCTGTAACTTTTATTATTTTTTTGGTATTTTGTAAACACTTTAGGAAAAGTGTTTTGAAACTTTCAATTTTTATAGAGATATATATACAAAGTAGAGGAAGGCTTAACAAAACACGATTTTTTAAAACGATATTCAAAAACTCACTTCAACCTTCCCCGGCAGCGGCGCCAAAAATTTGATACGTGTCAAATTATAGTATATAATTATTCCAAAAAAATACTCGTGAAAGTATTTCTCGGGTCGTTCTCCCAACGAAGGTTCGAATGGAATTTTCGAATAATCGAATTGGGAATCGTGTAGTGTAAGTGAATAGTGAAAAAGTGATTGTGAAATCAAAATACGAAATAAAAAAGTGAAATATGCACAAGGTACAAGCTATATATGCACAAAAGTAAAAAACGTGAAAACGGAAATGCAAACGTAATTTTAAAACGTAACGTACAAAATAAAACGCGACTTTTATTCTAAAAATGATCCTACAAGTGTGAAACAATTTTCTAAAAATATTAAACTAATAAAAAGAATTTTAAGAAAAAGAAAAATATTTTTTTGAGTTTTCTTTTATTTTCTATGAATTTATATTGATTTTTGGAAATTTTAAATGAATTAAAAATAAAAGAAAATGTAAAAAATAATGGGAAAATTATAAAAACTAATTTGAAAAATCTAAAATATTATAAAAGAATTTTCTAAACTATATTTGTATTTTTTAAAGCTTTTTCTGATTTTTTATGGATTTTTGTTATTTAAAAATGATTTAAAATGAAGAAAAATTAAGAAAAATAGTAAAACAACTCAGAAAAATCTGAAAAACTTACAAAAATTCTAAAATATTAAAATGAAATTAAGTAAAAATTTTGAAATAAAAATAAGCAGTAGAAATGCAAAAACAACTTATTACAACTTATTGCAAGTGCTTATTAATAAGCACTTGCAATAATACTATGCTAAACTGAAAGCACAGCCTAATAATACTAAAATAAGCTTGCTGAAACTCAAATCAAACCAAGTTAAGCATAGTAACAATAACAGAAATCAATAAGTAAATTATACTAATCACTCTTATATAACAAACTGATGCAAAACAACCTAACAGTCTAACTACAATCTACCTAAAAGTTATTCCAGACTGAAAGCTAATCGACCAATATGGAAATTAAACAAGCCAGTACCAAGATCTACTTCTAAACTGAAAAATTCAAAACTTATGGGTTAATGCAAAAGTAGAAATGGACAGATGGATGTGCAGGGGAGGCAAGCCTAATTACTAGCAGTCCAACATAAGCTAAATAAGCTAAAAAAAACTGAAATAACCATAGAAATATAGATACCATTCTACTAGCTCTTAATGCAACCAATTACAAAATCTAACTCTAACTGAGACTTACCTAAAATTCTGGTCCAAAAGAAGCTATTGGGGACAGTAGTGAACTGATGGTGCAGGTTAACAATTCTAAAAAGCTGATGGACAAGTACTACTGGTGCAGGGTAACAGACAATTAGATGGCAAAAATTACGCAACCAATTAAACTGAAGAGTCTGGACATAGCACAGAATCAACAAGCCATAACTAAGAGCTATCCAAGAAACCAAAAATTAAATCATAATCAAAACTACATAAGCCAATAAGAGCTAAAGAGTGAGGATTGACGGCTAGAAGCTAACTGATGGTGCAGGGCTAAACGGAGCTAATACAAGCTGTTCAAAAGCTATAAAGAAATTAAAAACTAACAATGCTTAAACCTGGAACTAAAAGTACACCAAGTTTTAGACCCAAAACAGCTCTAATGAGCTTATAATGGGCTTATGCAAGTTGCAGGAATGATGATTGGGAACTGATTTGCAGCCCCAAATCGAACACACAAATAAACTAGGAAATGGAATCTAAGCACAGAATATAAGACTTGGTACTATGAGCTTATTAAAAACAACAAACATTAACATCTAATCTAAACTGAATAAGCAGAAAAATGGCTAAGAAAAAGCTTGATCAGGACAAATCTAAAGGTGCAGGGCATGAGCAGACCAATGTGGGGCTTATTAGGATAGATCTGATGGTGCGGCTGCCAACTGATCCAACAGCTCACCTTTTAACTTCTGTTTACACTACTAAATTCATATTAAAATTTCCTAATACCAACTCATTGATCAATCTCAGTCACCTATCTATATTAGAAACCAGATACTTCGCTAACATCAACAATTATAGCAAGATCTCAGTATCACATATCAAGTAAAACTCATTCAGTTTCAAACTCATATTAAGCATAATCAATATTAAGCATTCAATTAGCATCAAACAAGCTACAATAGATGAATACAAGCAATTATGATCAGATTTAAACTAAATTAAACAAACTAAGCTATTATACTATGAAATGCAGAATAAAGCTAAAAAGTGAGATTGAGATCTTACAATTAAATCCCTAGCTGAACAAGGGAATCATTTGAACACAGGCCTATCTTTAATAGGCTTCATTCACACCAGAAATCATCAGTTCACCACCAGAGATCCAGGAATCATCATTATTAACTACGCGTTGACTTTTGTTGACTGAAACTGATGAAAGCAGAAATATGACACAAACCTAACAACTAGCTACCATTGAGCTAGAATGAGATTAACTAAAGCAGTTATAGAGAACTTAAAAATAGATTTGAAATTATAAATTGCTGAAAAATAGATTGCAAGGAAGCTTAAATGAAAAACTTGAATTTCATTGAAACGTTAACTGAGCACAAAAATTATTTAAGAAAACAGTAAACAAGCTAATTGATTAAACTACACTAATTAAGCTAATCTATTCCTACTCCTAACCTAGTCGAACCTACTCACTAACAGCTCCAAATCGTTGGAGTGAGCCTTCTATATATAGCTGAGTGAGGAGCGTATTCTGAAGGTTCTGGAAGTGGAATCTTCTCACGAATATGCTCCTTGGATCCCTTGTGACGCCCTTAAACCAATCACAGCCGTGTATTCCTTCTCATGACACGTCTCAGCCACTCACAATCATCCACGTGTCATTCCCCTTGTCAGATGTGTCATGGGTGTCAGGGATTTGTCCTTTATACCCTTAATTGTGGTTAAAATTGGTTGGGAGATGGTAATTGGGATGAAAGGTAATTAGGGTTCATGAGGGAGGGCTGGTAAATGGGAATAAGGAGTAAATTGGGCGCGTTTGGGGTTTTTTTTTATTATTTATTGAATTAGATTTGACCGTTGATCGGGTATAAGCGTGGTAATGGATCGGGTTGATATAGTGGTGGGCTTGAGCAGGGGTATAACTGGGCTAGGATTTATTTTGGGTTGGATTTTGTTATTTTTTTAGTTGTAGTGTTTTTTGCTATTTTTGGTTTAGATAAAATCCAAGGACCAACTTTGTAAATTCATAAAGCACAAGGACTAATCTTGACAAATCCGCAGAGTACTTCCAAGGACTATTTTTGATAATCTTTGATTCTTCAAGGTCTTTTCTTGGCAATTTGAGCTCAAATTTGAAAATTGCTTTCCCGCCTCGACTTTTGAACCTTTTTCCAATTCTCGTGCTCGTGTTGTCGGTTTTGACTCGTTTTTTGTCCATTATCTCAATATCCGTACCTGCACATGTAAAAACACAAAAACAACATATATTTGGCATTTTGGTTCGGGTTTTTGGTCATTTAGGTCCGGTTTTGGTCAAATAAAAGGTGTGTAAATTAATACACACCAAAAACACACCACGAATTGCTTAAAAGATCCTGATCAAGAATCACAATCAAATGACAACGGCTAGTATCGGATTTTTGTGATTATGGGGATAATTCTTTATCACTTTTCTGGGTTTAAAGTTCATTTCAAGGGCATGTGTGCTTATTTATCTCAAAGTCTAGGGGTGGATGGATGCATGACTTTCGAAGATACTTGTTTGGGCAAACACTGGTAGAGATAGTGATTAAGACTTGGATTATCTAGTTATACCCACTGTAAGGAGTTACATTGTAGTGCTCATGGGTTATAGCTATCACTTTAAGGAGTTACATTGTAGTACTCAGTGTCACACGAAGTTGTGGATAGTTCAAGAGGCATAGATTTCATATACTGTTTGTAGGTCTGAGTATATGGATCTACCTATGCTTAAAGGAGTTACGTTGTAGTGCTCATTATAGGTTCTTAGTCACACCATCGTACAAGATTAAGTCACATATCTAAGGGATGTTTACTTCATTTTCAGATTGGTTATACTGGGTTGTTTCTCTAGTCATTGGTCATTTACTAGCTGGTTGAATTTGAAGAGGTCGCTTATAGGTTGAAGAGAAGAGATGAGATTGTAGAAAAAGAGAGTCATATCTTAGCGACATAAACTCACAGAATGTGCTTGAAAAAGCTGTTATGGCTTCTAAATTGCATTAGAAGTGTAAAGTACAGGTAATTGTATGGCATGTACACAAGATTATGATGATTCCGATAACTCGCAACCATCAGGAGGGAGAAGAACATGCCAAAAGAAGTAGTGTTTCGTCTTTAGTACGTTGGTTGATCGAGGGAACTGTGCTTAATACCAGAGAAGTACCATGAGGTACCAAGTATGTGTTCATCAGAGCTTATTACCAACCTTCTATGCAATGTTATGTGAGTTATGTTGTTATGCTGCTACCCGAACGACAACCATGTTCCTACACTTTTGAATCTACTTTATCCGCTGCGAGATGAAAAGAGAGTTGTCGGTTCAGGAGGGAGTAGGGAAAAGAATAAAGGCTCACTAGTTAGGAGGGAGTAATAACCTAACTAGACCATTACAGTTGAAGTTCAGAGCTACATAGACCTTTGCCGTCAGTGTCAAAGATCATACGCCGAGATCTTCGGACGAGAGAACTTCAAGTCTGCCTCAGTATTTAGACTACAGAGACTCTGCGCTTCAACAACGTCAACATAGTTTACTATTGTTGTAATGTAATGTACATTGTTTAAGTATTTATAGGTCTCATGTAACCATTCACGTGTGACGATATCTTGGAGGGAGATTGTTAGCCTCGCTTTTTTATAAAGATAACGTCACACAAGTGAATTGGACTAGATTAGAAACTACAAGGACTACTATTGTCAAGTAGGCAAACATGTAGTGTTAGGAGCCTATAAATACCCCTCATGACTCTCCATGAGGGGTGTGAGAAAGTGTGTGTGTAAACTTCATATTGTCATTTTAATATAAACCCTTTTCTCCACCTTTCTCTCTCTACTTTCTCTCTCTAGAACCATGATGTATTTCCATCAACCGTGACCTCTGGAACGTGTTTCTTGGTCTTCACAAGTGGCATCAGAGCTAACCAGGGGCAAATCGTGGTGTTTTTGGGTGATTTTTCTCAGAAAAGTTAGGATCTTATCGAGTTAGACTTGAGTTTATCGAGTTAGGATCGTGTTTTATCGAGTTAGCATGCATTTTATCGAGTTAGGGTCCTGAGAATCTAGTTTTATCGAGTTTGGTGTACTTTTATCGAGTTTGCCATTGTATTTATCGAGTTAGCAGCCAAATCTCTTGTTTTATCGAGTTTCTAACTGTTTTTATCGAGTAAGGGTCGCAGCTCGCAGGTTTTACCGAGTTAGGATGTCTCAGCAGCCAATCTTTATCGAGTATCGCAACTCTTTATCGAGTATCGCAACTACTTATCGAGTATCGCAACTGCCAGA
>JARVZY010003036.1:0-78552 GCA_030686995.1 Artemisia argyi
AACACCCCCAATTCATGGATGCAGCGGAATTCAAACTGGGTGTTACTCGACGGCACAATAGTCACAATAATAGAAAACGAACTCCAATTGAGTCCTTTCAAAAGATTTATCATTCAAATTGTCTAAATATCAGAGATTACAAAAATGAGGTCCCAATTGGTTCCATGTTTACAATGTATAGTAAATGAGTTTTTGAATGATAATAAAAATTTATAGCCCTCTTGAGTATCCGTGCCCTTCCGTGCCATCCTTGATCGTCATGAACCTGAAATACATGCTTGAGAGGTCAACACAAAGGTTGAGTGATATTCATAGAGTTTGTTTAATGTTTTGAACACAATATGTTGGTAGTGTGAGTTATAGACTCACACCAATGTTTGGAAAACAAATATGGGCCACGTTGTTACACGCCCGGAACAGTTATTATCAAATACTAAGCTTATGACACCAAAACGTTAACGTGTACCAATATCAATCAGCGGAGTTATCCCGGTAGGTACTTTGCCGTCATACCTAATGTCTCAAATATTAATGCATTTGTTTGAACTTAGTCAATACAAATGGGATTCGTCAATCCCAATAGGCCTATTCACAATATTCGCGCTCACTTGCAAGTAACTCTCGCAAGTGATTAAATGGTTCATAATATGGGATCTCGGTTTGGCAAGGATGGTACTTAGTGATAATAAAACAATCAGGCAAGCATACAATTTAAAAACATTGTGCTCGGTTAAAAATAGCATGTATTTCCCCCAAGGGTTTGTAAAACAATGAAGTAATGTAAAGTGGGGCTATGAACTCACCTTGAGTTGGATGATGTATAATGAGAATGATGGATATGCCGTAAGAACTTCTACGAGCAACCTAGAATAATTGTTGCAACTTAGGTTTGGAATAATGTCTAAGGAAACATAAACATGCCAATATATGTATGTCTTGCACTTAGTCCATGATGTGGTATGATGTATAAGGTAAGTCGTTGAAAGAAATGATTCATGAAACATGTATGTCTTGTATATCGTTTACTACCGTTCGGGCCGACATAATTCAGAAGTCATGTTAGTAAGCGTTCGAGGAGCCAGGACACTTTAACTCGTAAATCCACAACTCAACTCGACGGCTTACATAATGAACTCCTCACATGAGGCTCCCTACTATTGTAGTAGTTGATGAAATATATAGATATAAGTTTTGATCCGAAAAGTTACATGTCCGATACTTGAATAAACTTAGGAAAGTTTATTTGTACATGAAGATTGTTATTAGGGGTAGTTTCATAAGTCTTGTATGACCATTTTCTCTTTGTAATATCTCATGGTTCCTTTTTAAGTGAAGTAGATTCAAATTGCTTGTTCAAGTTCTCGTCAACTCTTTGTTTCATGTTTACGCCTATGTAAGTTGGTATGGTCATTTCGTCATGGCATAGCCATGACCTTTGGTCCTTGTTTCAAGGTCATGAGACACAACCTTGGCTCTAGCCATGGTTGTGGTCTTGATTATAGGTCATAAGACCTCTTGTTCCTTTCAAAGTATAACCATAATCTTGTGACTTTCGCCTAAAAATGGGCTGTTTAGAATTTGAAGAATTTTATCACTCGGAAAGTGTTTTTAGGTCTCGAGCTTCTTTGTTCCTGAACGAAAACGGCGTTCCGGACAACTTTCGTGTTTTAACTTTTTGATGAATCGGACCAGAAGTGGGACTTTCAAAACCCAAATTTGATCAGAATGGTATTTGGCAGTTTGCCGCAAAGTTTTGGTAACTTCAAATGGGCGTAACTTTTGACTCGTATACTCGTTTTAGGTGGTTCAAATTGCTATGGTTTACTTGTTAAGTCCTCTACTGTAATATGTAATGATCCAACATCATATCTTTACCATTTTGATCAGGTCTTACCAAGAAAGTCACTAGTTTACTTGTTTTAGTAACTTGTTGTAACAATCAATAACAATAACTTGTTTTAATCATTTTTATACATCATGGACATAACTACAAGACATAATATAGCAAGAAAAACATGTAAATAATATGAACATGATTATTTAACAAGAATCAAGTTAGGGTTTGGCTCACAACTTTTGGCTTTCAAAGATGAAAGGAAGTTAACATGTAAGGATAGGACTTTGATAGACTTGCTTCAACCCACTTCACTTCATGCAATCTTTCTACTCTTGTAATCTTGAAAGAGAGATGATGAAAATTGAGGTGACTTGAGTGGATTCAAACTCAAGAGAAATCACCAAAGTTTCTAAGGATTTGAAGTAGTTTTGATGAATCAAAACTAAACTAGGGTTTATGTATGGATATTGCACTTGATTTCTTGGATGGAACTTGAAGTAAATGAGCTAAGGATGAGATGATGGTGTGTTTTTATGTGTGTGGGTCATTGGAATGGCCAAGGAGGGGAAGGAGAGGCATTTATATACAAATGAGGAGGTTACATTGTTGACTAGTCAACACTTGGAGGCCAAGTTGAACACATGTTCACATCTTAAGGCTCCTAGCATGAGATTAAGACACACAAGGCTGAATTCCCCCCCCCCCCCCTAGGTCGGTTCCTAAAGTTGGGGGACAAGGTGTGGACTTTGCTTGGTATTATCCTAAGTATTAGGAAGAGTTTTGACTCCGGGAAATGACAACAGTAAATGATTAGGCCTCAAAACGTAAAACCGGGTGTCGTAAAATTATGGAACTTTAAAGTATTGTTAGACATGTCCATATGTCCCATAATAAAATATAAAATGAGTGGTAGGTTCCATTTGGGTGGTAAAACCCTGCTAAAAACTGGAAACACGGGTCTAAAACGCGTAATACGTAAAACGTACGAATATTGCGTAAAATTGAGAAAAGTAAAATGTTACTTTTCTAATGTGATAAAAATGATTTAAAATGACTTATAATGTCTAGACTGGGCTCAGTCTAGTGTCGGTTGGTATTAAATGTCTTTTAGACATCAAACCGTAAGCCTAAAAATCAAGGAATGACTTATAACATCAAGGGATGATTTTTGGTCAATGGAGGAGGGAAAAATATGTTGACTTTTTCTAATAAGTTGAAAACTCAAATCGTCTTAGAAAAACGTTTTGTGGTCTAACGGTTAATCGCCCATACGGTTAAGCGTGCTCATGCGAGAGTAGTACAGGCTTGGGTGACCTGCCGGGAAGTCTTTGGTCATGTTTTTCTCAGTCACGATTAATTCTCAAATAAATCATGAGTGTGTCAAACATTTTTCTGATGCGGGGTCACTTAACGCGGTCGAATTTCGTTGTGCGTAGAATTTCTGAATGTCGTTTTACCCTAAAACGTGTAATTCCTTAATAACTTTCACGAAAGTGAGCTTATGAAAGTTAAACTTTTAATTTGCCATGGAAATGATTTATCACTCGAGAATATCAAATAAAAATCAACTTTCGGGAAAGTTTTCGGGAAAAATGAATAGTAAAAATGAATAGTGAAATTTTCCGGGAAAAGTAATTAACCTGAAAATGTGAATTATTACAGTCTCTACCCCTTACGGGGAACTTTGTCCCGAAGTTCTATGTGTGTCATATGTTGGAGTGGTGTCGATGAAGAGATGTGGTTACTTATGAGGACTGAAGTCTGGGATTACCGGTGATGTAGTTTGATTTGTCATTTCAGTGTATGGTGTAGGATGAGGCTTACTTTTATGTAGAAAAGGTATGGTAATAGTTGAATATCAAAGGAAATTGATATAGCAGTCGAATATTAATAGGAATTGATATAGTAGTTGAATATCAAATAGAACTTGATATAGTTGTCAAGTATCAATAGCAATTGATATAGGAATCGAATAATGGATTAAGTGTTGAACATGTGGTTGGACCAAGTCCTGTTTGAATTGTACGGCTGCCCATGCATACGGCTATATGGCTTCGCAATGAGTTCGGTATGACTGCCCATGCATATGGTTACATGGCCTCGCAATGAGTTTGTTTGTTATTGCACTATCATTATGAAAACCAAAATGTAAATCTCGTACTAATGGAAATTGGGATAGTTGTTGCAATCATAGCTTAGTAGGTAATCTGTTGTTGTATCTAGTGTTTATTGACTTCATACTTATGTTATTTCGGATATAAATAAGCCCACTTGTTTATAATTCTTTATTTACATAGAGAGGCATCCCAAACAATGTAACTAAAGGAATATAAACGTATGGTTCGATGATTTATAATTTCTTTATTTAAATGAAAAGGCATCCCAATCCATTCAAATAAGGACATTATAAATCATCCTACTCAAGAATTCCCGACACAACATTCATACTTAGCCGGTGAGTTACAAGGTAGTGTATTACGAGATGATACTGGTGTTCCAAAAGTACAAGATGAATATTCAAACTTGTAAAGCTGATGAGGGTACTTGTGGTGTAACTAAGGATGATTTGAGCTTTAAAAGTGCATCAAAATCTGTTAATGAGCTTGTGGTTCCAACGGTTGTGAAGATAATGTTATGATATGTTGATGAACAAAAGTGTGTAGTGTATGCTTAACATTAATACTCTTAGGTATAGATGTTGAGTTTGCTTTAAAAATCTTAAGAGATTTTAAAAGTTTATGATGGAATGATATCCTTAGGACCTAAACAGGATAGTACTTCTACAGGATGAAGAGAATAATTGATAACTATCCCAAGATAGTAGTTCGGATTATCTCATAAATGAAAAATTT
This sequence comes from Artemisia argyi, assembly GCA_030686995.1. Taxonomy (NCBI): domain Eukaryota; kingdom Viridiplantae; phylum Streptophyta; class Magnoliopsida; order Asterales; family Asteraceae; genus Artemisia; species Artemisia argyi. The sequence continues at coordinate 4,690 of JARVZY010003036.1, forward strand.
CAAGAATGAAATTAGGTAACACAAATAAGGTATTAAGATTTCGCTGAGTGGTAAGACATTATCGTGTCTCTAGATTGTTTTAATGTATTCTGGTGGTTTATCGAGTTCATGTAGGAAATCAACCTAAACATAACCCTAGTACAACTACTCTCAGTATTTGAAAATTCTAAGTCGAATATAGTTAGTCAGACTATATTCCACTGTCCCTAGGTTAAATATAGGTGACTAGTCTATATTTAGCCAAGGTTCGATAAAATTTTCAAATACCTAAACTAGGTATACTTTTGATATGTCCGTTGCTTTCGGGAAACTGTTCACTAAACAAAGGCGATGTCAAACCCTTAAGTTGCAAGTCCCGTCCATACAAGACTTGTAACGTATGTTTTCATATTCCATTGCATAGAAGGTAGTAAGGGTAGATACGTATGGAAAGGAAGTTTTAAGTAGTTCTAAAATAGAACATACTTGGCCAGGATCACGAACTTTTAATAATGAAGGTTTCATAAGAAAACTTTGATGAATGTAGAGAAAGTTCAGCTTTTGTCGATGATGGATTAGTTTGTCCTTTAGAAATCTCATATTTCTTGTTTTGAAATCGATAGATTGTGACGGGTTTTTGATATCATAAGAAATGATATTAATGATGTGATGGAATAATTCTAGAGACCATTTGAACAAAACACAATGTCTCGGAAGTAGGTTAGACCATTGTGCAATTCACAATGTCTGGGAAGTAGGTTAGACCATTGCGTGACTCAAAACATTTGAGAAATGGTTAAGACCATTGTATAATACAATGTCTTGGAAAATGAATGAGACCATTGTATCTCACAATGTCTTGGAAAATGAATGAGACCATTGTATCTCACAATGTCTTGAAAAGTGAATGAGACCATTGTATCTCACAATGTCTTGAAAAGTGAATGAGACCATTGTATCTCACAATGTCTTGGAAAATGAATGAGACCATTGTATCTCACAATGTCTTGGAAAATGAATGAGACCATTGTAACTCACAATGTCTTGGAAAATGAATGAGACCATTGTATATCACAATGTCTTGGAAAATGAATGAGACCATTGTATCTCACAATGTCTTGGAAAATGAATGAGACCATTGTAACTAGTTACAATGTCTTGGACATATAATGTTGGAGTAGGAACATGATTGGGAGAGTGTGGCTGTGCCGAAATGCCTTAGAATAGGCATACACAGATATGTTTAGTCCATTGTTTAGATAAATGATTGAAAATAAACCGAGTTTATATATCAATATACTAATATGTTCATGTAGTATAGAATGCCTAGTGTGTATATATCAATATACTTATATGTTCATGTAGCATAAAATGCTTACGGGGAAATGCTCAATTATGTTAAGGGTACATATATCAATATGCAATTATGTTTGTGTAGCATAACAATGTCTACAGGGAAATGCTCAAAATGGGTATATATCAATATACTAATATGTTTGTGTAGCATAACATGCTTACTAAGTCCATAATCGTCTGGAGGATGGAAGACACGGAGAGCGGAAGGCTATAAAAATGTTTTTGTTTGTGATTGTAGTTATAGTTTAGGTCTCACTTAGACCCGTTTCTCTATAACCATGGCTCTGGTACCAATCTGTAACACCCCCAATTCATGGATGCAGCGGAATTCAAACTGGGTGTTACTCGACGGCACAATAGTCACAATAATAGAAAACGAACTCTAACTGAGTCGTTTCAAAAGATTTATCATTCAAATTGTCTAAATATCAGAGATTACAAAAATGAGGTCCCAATTGGTTCCATGTTTACAATGTATAGTAAATGAGTTTTTGAATGATAATAAAAATTTATAGCCCTCTTGAGTATCCGTGCCCTTCCGTGCCATCCTTGATCGTCATGAACCTGAAATACATGCTTGAGAGGTCAACACAAAGGTTGAGTGATATTCATAGAGTTTGTTTAATGTTTTGAACACAATATGTTGGTAGTGTGAGTTATAGACTCACACCAATGTTTGGAAAACAAATATGGGCCACGTTGTTACACGCCCGGAACAGTTATTATCAAATACTAAGCTTATGACACCAAAACGTTAACGTGTACCAATATCAATCGGCGGAGTTATCCCGGTAGGTACTTTGCCGTCATACCTAATGTCTCAAATATTAATGCATTTGTTTGAACTTAGTCAATACAAATGGGATTCGTCAATCCCAATAGGCCTATTCACAATATTCGCGCTCACTTGCAAGTAACCCTCGCAAGTGATTAAATGGTTCATAATATGGGATCTCGGTTTGGCAAGGATGGTACTTAGTGATAATAAAACAATCAGGCAAGCATACAATTTAAAAACATTGTGCTCGGTTAAAAATAGCATGTATTTCCCCCAAGGGTTTGTAAAACAATGAAGTAATGTAAAGTGGGGCTATGAACTCACCTTGAGTTGGATGATGTATAATGAGAATGATGGATATGCCGTAAGAACTTCTACGAGCAACCTAGAATAATTGTTGCAACTTAGGTTTGGAATAATGTCTAAGGAAACATAAACATGCCAATATATGTATGTCTTGCACTTAGTCCATGATGTGGTATGATGTATAAGGTAAGTCGTTGAAAGAAATGATTCATGAAACATGTATGTCTTGTATATCGTTTACTACCGTTCGGGCCGACATAATTCAGAAGTCATGTTAGTAAGCGTTCGAGGAGCCAGGACACTTTAACTCGTAAATCCACAACTCAACTCGACGGCTTACATAATGAACTCCTCACATGAGGCTCCCTACTATTGTAGTAGTTGATGAAATATATAGATATAAGTTTTGATCCGAAAAGTTACATGTCCGATACTTGAATAAACTTAGGAAAGTTTATTTGTACATGAAGATTGTTATTAGGGGTAGTTTCATAAGTCTTGTATGACCATTTTCTCTTTGTAATATCTCATGGTTCCTTTTTAAGTGAAGTAGATTCAAATTGCTTGTTCAAGTTCTCGTCAACTCTTTGTTTCATGTTTACGCCTATGTAAGTTGGTATGGTCATTTCGTCATGGCATAGCCATGACCTTTGGTCCTTGTTTCAAGGTCATGAGACACAACCTTGGCTCTAGCCATGGTTGTGGTCTTGATTATAGGTCATAAGACCTCTTGTTCCTTTCAAAGTATAACCATAATCTTGTGACTTTCGCCTAAAAATGGGCTGTTTAAAATTTGAAGAATTTTATCACTCGGAAAGTGTTTTTAGGTCTCGAGCTTCTTTGTTCCTGAACGAAAACGGCGTTCCGGACAACTTTCGTGTTTTAACTTTTTGATGAATCGGAGCAGAAGTGGGACTTTCAAAACCCAAATTTGATCAGAATGGTATTTGGCAGTTTGCCGCAAAGTTTTGGTAACTTCAAATGGGCGTAACTTTTGACTCGTATACTCGTTTTAGGTGGTTCAAATTGCTATGGTTTCCTTGTTAAGTCCTCTATTGTAATATGTAATGATCCAACATTATCTTTACCATTTTGATCAGGTCTTACCAAGAAAGTCACTAGTTTACTTGTTTTAGTAACTTGTTGTAACAATCAATAACAATAACTTGTTTTAATCATTTTTATACATCATGGACATAACTACAAGACATAATATAGCAAGAATAACATGTAAATAACATGAACATGATTATTTAACAAGAATCAAGTTAGGGTTTGGCTCACAACGTTTGGCTTTCAAAGATGAAAGGAAGTTAACATGTAAGGATAGGACTTTGATAGACTTGCTTCAACCCACTTCACTTCATGCAATCTTTCTACTCTTGTAATCTTGAAAGAGAGATGATGAAAATTGAGGTGACTTGAGTGGATTCAAACTCAAGAGAAATCACCAAAGTTTCTAAGGATTTGAAGTAGTTTTGATGAATCAAAACTAAACTAGGGTTTATGTATGGATATTGCACTTGATTTCTTGGATGGAACTTGAAGTAAATGAGCTAAGGATGAGATGATGGTGTGTTTTTATGTGTGTGGGTCGTTGGAATGGCCAAGGAGGGGAAGGAGAGGCATTTATATGCAAATGAGGAGGTTACATTGTTGACTAGTCAGCACTTGGAGGCCAAGTTGAACACATGTTCACATCTTAAGGCTCCTAGCATGAGATTAAGACACACAAGGCTGAATTCCCCCCCCCCCCTAGGTCGGTTCCTAAACTTGGGGGACAAGGTGTGGACTTTGCTTGGTATTATCCTAAGTATTAGGAAGAGTTTTGACTCCGGGAAATGACAACCGTAAATGATTAGGCCTCAAAACGTAAAACCGGGTGTCGTAAAATTATGGAACTTTAAAGTATTGTTAGACATGTCCATATGTCCCATAATAAAATATAAAATGAGTGGTAGGTTCCATTTGGGTGGTAAAACCCTGCTAAAAACTGGAAACACGGGTCTAAAACGCGTAATACGTAAAACGTACGAATATTGCGTAAAATTGAGAAAAGTAAAATGTTACTTTTCTAATGTGATAAAAATGATTTAAAATGACTTATAATGTCTAGACTGGGCTCAGTCTAGTGTCGGTTGGTATTAAATGTCTTTTAGACATCAAACCGTAAGCCTAAAAATCAAGGAATGACTTATAACATCAAGGGATGATTTTTGGTCAATGGAGGAGGGAAAAATATGTTGACTTTTTCTAATAAGTTGAAAACTCAAATCGTCTTAGAAAAACGTTTTGTGGTCTAACGGTTAATCGCCCATACGGTTAAGCGTGCTCATGCGAGAGTAGTACAGGCTTGGGTGACCTGCTGGGAAGTCTTTGGTCATGTTTTCCTCAGTCACGATTAATTCTCAAATAAATCATGAGTGTGTCAAACATTTTTCTGATGCGGGGTCACTTAACGCGGTCGAATTTCGTTGTGCGTAGAATTTCTGAATGTCGTTTTACCCTAAAACGTGTAATTCCTTAATAACTTTCACGAAAGTGAGCTTATGAAAGTTAAACTTTTAATTTGCCATGGAAATGATTTATCACTCGAGAATATCAAATAAAAATCAACTTTCGGGAAAGTTTTCGGGAAAAATGAATAGTAAAAATGAATAGTGAAATTTTCCGGGAAAAGTAATTAACCTGAAAATATGAATTGTTACATGTTCCTTTTACGGGTATCAACCATCATAACTGTTGTCTTACATTTGCTTCCGGTTTGCTTGCTGATGAGTCTGCCGGAGCGTACATATGGTTACTTAATGAATTCAAAAATACTTTTGGGAAGGATCCAAATGTTGTTATTACAGATCAAGATCCATCAATGAAGATAGCTATTGAAGAATGCTTCCCGAATTCAAGGCATCGACTGTGTATGTGGCATATTATGCAGAAATTGAGTACGAAGGTATTTCTTTATAGTACTTATGCCTATAATGTAGTTGCTTATATTAGATGATGCAGTTAATTTTTCGTATCCATTCAAACTAAAAAGATTTTTATATTTTGAAAACCATTGATGTATTAATTTTTTTCAAATTGATGCAATTTTATTTATTACATAAACTGATGCAGTAAAATAATTTATATCTATTCCCATTCCTATTATATTAACAATTTTATGTTTTTCCAGGTTGGTTCTGATCTATTTAGTGGGCCTTATTATAAAAAGCGCATATGCGATATTGTTTGGACTGACCAGATTTCACCTGAAGTATTTGAGAACGAGTGGGAGAGAATGATAAATGATTTTGATCTCCATGATAATAAATGGTTAGGTGAAATGTTTGTAATGAGAGAGAGATGGATACCAGCGTATTTGCGTGATGTTCATATGGCAAGGCTAATGCGTACTACTTCAAGATCCGAAAGTGAGAACCATTTTTTTGGTAAATGGACCAGCCCCCATCTTTCCCTTGTTGAATTCTTAAGCCACCACGACACTGCTATCGAGTATCAGAGGTACATTGAGCGTAAGAATGACCATGATTCAAGGTATAGATCTCCAGAATTCAAAACAGACCTTCTGATGGAACAAGATGCATCTAACCTATATACAAGAACTATATTCTTTGATGTGCAAGATGAGATGCTTGCTTCTTATAAGTTCTGTATTGCATTGAACGTTGTTCAAAGTGAGAATATGGAAAAATATTCAGTTCGTGATTCCCAGTTTGAGAAGAGAGAGCTCGTTGACAATGTTTATCAGGTATCATATTTTACTGCATCACTTTTTTATATCTACTGCATCATAGTTATAAATCTAGTGCATCATAGTTTGTATATATTGCATCATAGTTATACATCTAGTGCATCATAGGTTTTATTATTTTTTCAAAATTTTTTTGTAGGTTGAATTTTGTAAGTCTGAGATGAAACTTTATTGTAGCTGTAATTGGTACGAGTATTATGGCCTGTTATGTCGCCATGCTTTCTATGTTCTAAGGATGAACAATGTAGAGGAGTTTCCCCAAAACTACTTAGAGAAACGGTGGTTAAAGAACGTGAAACCTTCAAAATTTGCTCTTCCCAGAATTAGTGGTGCATCAGATGCAGTAAGGAATGAAGTTTTGGAATTATATGAGATTTTTGAGTCTATTGTTGATCGTTTGGTACATGACTTAAGCAAGTTGCATATCTACAAAGAAAAGATGCAAGAGTTATTGAATCAAGCTGTTGTTGATATTCCAACAGTTCCCAAAATGAATGGGAAAGCTATTATTGGTTCAATGCTTGGTGTTAAAGAGCCTGAACAAAAAACAATGAACAATCCATTGAAGAGTAAAACTAAAGGAACCGGTGTCTTTTCAAGAATGAAGCCAAGAGTCGAAGTATCTGCTGAAGAACTGTCAAAGCGAAGGGCATGTGGGGTATGTGTAGAGAAGGAAGGACACAATTTCAGGACTTGTCAACAGGCGCAACCATCGAAGAAACCAAAGCAACAAGATACAACAAAAAGAGCTGGTTTGAGTGAATCGACGCGCAAAAAATGAATATTCTTTTCTATATTTTTTCTTTTTTTTACGAATAAAAAAATGACTCAGTTGTTAACATTCTACATTTTTCCTTTTTTTTACAAATAAAAAACTTATTCAATTGTAAAGAAAGAAAGGTGCATCATACAGTTTTAATGGAAGATTGGCTTAGTTTTCTCAACATGCTATTATTTTTTTAGTGCATTAGTATGAATGATCTCCGTGATGCAGTAACAGATAAATATTGATGCAGTAATTATATTGAACTGTGATGCAGTTACAAGTATATATTGATGCAGTAATTATAATGGTAACTCATACCAACAACTACAGTTTTAATGGAAGATTGGCTTAGTTTTCTCTACATGCTATTATTGTTTTAGTGCATCAGTATTAATGATCTTTGTGATGCAGTAACAGATAAATATTGATGCAGTAATTATAATGAACTGTGATGCAGTTACAAGTATATATTGATGCAGTAATTATAATGAACTGTAATGCAGTAACAATTATATATTGATACAATAATTATAAAACAGAAACCATAAATAAAAGTAATAACCAACACTGATCATTAAGTTCTTAATTTTGTTCAACCATTAACCAAATGTAACCATAGAAACATTGTCTAAATTCCTAAGTACCATTCAAACACTGATCATTAACCAAATGTAACCATAGAAACATTGTCTAAAATATATCCAAAAGATTTAAGTTTTTTAGTAATCCCAACGCTAACTTCCCATCACTGATCTATTCAAGTGTCTTGTTTAGAGTGTCGTTAAACATCTTCATCAAATTTGCATCAACTTTGACATCAATATGAGTTAAGATCTTTGATTTTTTTCCTTGCTTCTTCCCAAAAGCTTCTGCATCTTTCATTAATTTCTTCTTTTGGACATTAAGATCTTTTAGTAATATCTTTGCCAAGTACTTTGCACGAAGCATCTTTATTTGTGTTTTCAGATATACGCCTTCACTTTGTAGTTCAAACAAAAATACATCTTCCCCCATATACATTTTCATGTGCCTCATGACAAAGATACCGCAGTCAGCAGCATTGTAAGTTGTCTTCCACTTTAACGGCACCATTCTTGGGATCGACAACCATATCTCAGCAATCTTTGGATGCTTTATCTTTTCAAGGTAATTGACAAATGTATCAATCTGTGAAAAATAATAAGATTTTGTTAAATTAATTTTATTTTTTTTGTATGCACTAAATATAACACTATGATGCAGTAAAAAGTTTACAATGTAGTAAATATTTCATTTTTATGCAGTAAAAAACATTCTTTTTTTGTTTAGGTATACTTACCAGAGCCTGTGCGTACTTCCCATATCTAACTGAGATATCTTCAATACCGTTGTCCATGTTGTCAAGTATGTCGATATTACCATTCTTCATATTAAAGCATATGAGATACTAATGATTCGACCCACTTTCAGTGATGTTAATACAAGGAAAGAAGATCTGCAGACATTTTTACGCTTAAACATCATTGGAATTAATTATAAAAATCAAATTATTAGAACTCATAATAATAAATCAATTTTTTTTACTTACCAAACCAACATCATTCATGTCTTTCACTCCTGAATTTTTCATAACACAGTTAAAATTATCTTCAAATGTCTTTTTTCTTTTCTCCAAATCCTTTCCTTCTTCAAAATCCACCATACGATGAGGTTGTTTTTGTAAATAAGAAACGTTTTATAAGCATTAATATGTTACATCTTAATTTTAGCTATATTATATAGTTGAATTACTCACCAGCATTAATGTAGTACAATAAACATTTCTCTTTTGTGAAATGTCATCTCAGAATTGCTCCTCATAGTTTAGTATTTTGCTCCATACATCTATCACAGGTGCAGCAACTTCAACTTCAGGATAAAGGCTTAAGAAAAAGACACCTTCTATTTGCAATCCATTTGATTCGAAAACAATATCACTGCACATTTAAGATTCGGTAAAATTTTAGTATTGATGCAGTGTAATATATATTATAATGCAGTAACATAAAAAAACAGATGCAATGACATATAACCATTGATGCAGTAGCTTATGAATAGTGATGCAGTAACATATTACCTTTCAGGACTGCTGTCATTCCACATGTACTCAACTAGTTTCATATTTGCTTCATTCCATTTTTTAAAGATGTGTACTTTCCTATCATAGTATGGCGACTTCATAGCATTAAAGGGCTTTACTATACGCTTTTCCTTCAATATATCATCCTCTTTATCCTCTCCCACAGCTTTTGCGCCTCTCTTTTGGACTCTTTTAGGTTTTTGTGTATTCTCTTGAACTGTTTTAGGCTCTGCTTTTTTCGTTGGAGCTTTTTGAGGTTTGACCATTTCCTTTTTTGTTTCTCCCTTTTTACCCCTTCCCTTTTTTCCGGTTCCTCATTTGTTGCTACCTTTTTTGCCCATTTAACCGGTTGCTTTTTCGTTGCTGCATCAACTTTTTTTCCTTTTGTATATTCTCAAATGGAATATAATTTATAGGCGCAACAGAGCTCACCGGAGTCGCATCAATCACATGAACAGCTGATTCTTTTGCCGCATCAACAGTTGTCTTTTTGGCTTCATTTGAATTATCATCCTTCTCAACGTCATACTTTCCAGAACTGTTTCTTTTTAGCTTTAACTTGGTACTATGGTATGGCGGAGTTGCAATTGCAGCTTTTGTTGCAGTGGCACTTGGTGCATCAAAAGTGACACTTGGTGCATCAGCATTGGCACTTGGTGCATCAGGAATGGCACTTGGTGCATCAGCATTGGTACTTGGTGCATCAGGAATGGCACTTGGTTCATCAGGAATGGCACTTGGTGCATCAGCAGCTAACCCTTTTGCTGCATCTGTTATACCGGTTGACAGAAATGGCAGTTTTACTATTTGGTCAACCATCTCAGTTTCATTCAAACTTTATTTGCCTTCAATTACCCAACTTAGCTGAGATAGTGTAATATCTTCATCATTCAGTTTTCTTCTTTTGTTATTACTTGAAAATGTATCTTTCGTGAGATTCGGTTCCTGAGATTCGGGCAAATGTACAATATCTTCAAGGTCATCTTACTGCATATCTTGTGATTGATTCTCATTCTCATTTGTTGATTGAGATAAGCCTTGACTTGAATTTAAATCAATATCAAATGGAAGTATAGCGTTGTATTTTGTTGCAACTAAATCTTGTCCTGAAACTTCAGGGTTGGTCTCAAATATATCATCCTTCTTTTCCTTATTACTCACTTTTTCCAGAAAATATTTCATATCAATCAAATCATGATTCTCGTTCAAAGCTGTCTTCTTGTTTCTTGACTCATTCAAATCATCTTTAATTCCATCTTCATTTATACCTTTGTCCCCAGCGATATCATCATTTCCACCATCTTCTTTATTCTGATCACCCATTTGTTCATTCTGATTTTTTGCATCATCAACATTCTCCCAACCATTTCCATCATTTTCATCAACATTTGTTGCATCATCACCATTTTTATGACCATCTTCTTTATAAGATTCAGCAAACAAATCCTTTCTAATTTCAACCAGTTTTTTCAACTCTTCATCCTCAGGATTTAATCTCAAAGCTATCATTAACTTGTAATCAGTATCCAGCATCAACTGATTACACAACACCATATTGTCTCTTATAATTCCCTTCATTTCCTAAACATTTAAAAGAATCAAAATTAGCTTACTGCATTACAATGTTTTTATTAGTGCATCATATTTTATAAGATTAAATGTACTGCATCAAAGTTAAAAATCTAGTACATCTAAGTTCACAATCTAGTGCATCACAGTTAAACTTCTAGTACATCTAAGTTCAATATCTAGTGCATCACATAATATAATACTTTTTAATTAATAATACCTCAAAAGATTTTGATCTGAACTCTTTACTTGCTTCTTACATATCAATTGTTCCATAGAGTCCATATTTAAGATCAATTTTTGGAGTCTGTAGTTGATATGCAAGGTTTCCTTCTTCGTCCCCTGTTAGTACATAAACATAGAATTAAATTAAAAATAAACAAATTTTTCAAAAAGTTTCTCTTTTTAAAAATATATAATATTTTTATATATTATACCTGTTGTTAATACAAATATCGCCTAAAAATGTTATTTATATTTTACGATCTTCGCTAAATTTTGTTAATGACAAAATGTAAACTTTAGTTTCTAAGTAAAACATAATCTTAGTTTTAAAGACTTGCATAAACTAGACTTTTGCTACATTTTACATTTCATAAAACACAACACTTTTTATTTCTTAAAATAGAAATGTCACATCACATTTATGGCAAGTTTTGTCAATATATATTTATGGTAAGAAAATGTGTTTGACTAACTATGTGTTTGCTTGCAAGTCTTGTGTTTGACTAGGTGTAATGAGATGTGACATTGTTTGGTTTGCAAGTTGTAATGAGATGTGACTTTGTTTGGTTTGCAAGATTTATTGCAAAACCAACTGCAAGCCCGGCGGAACCCTGGGGGTACACGGGCGGAACCCATCTGAGGGTTCCGCCGTATCCACCAGGCCAGCAGAAGGCTTTGCTATAAATACTAAGCCACAAGTTGATTTTTGGCTTATCACTCTACATCATATTTACACACATTCATTCATTCTTTCATCTAACCCTTTAACATTTCATATGTGAACTTTCTTTTTGTAGCAAAGAGATTCACGAGTTCATAAAAAGTAACAAGTATTCAACACAACGTTGCAAGACTTGTTAGCTTAGCATCGTGTAGACTTGTGTAGTTTACACTTCATTTGATTGTGTATTTTCAGTAGTGATCGGTTAGTATTTTAGTCCTCAAAATACAAAGTGTATCGGGATTAGTTGTACCCTTGTAAAAGAACTAACGGGAGTGGTTGTACCCTTGGTAAAGAACTCGACATCTAGCTTAGTGTCGGTAAAAGTATAAGTGATGTGTAAGGTTTTCTCCGCCGGGGAAAGGAGCTTGTTGACTAGTGAAAGAAACTCTCGAGTTGGATACTCGGGGCGTGGACGTAGGGCAAGGAAAAAGAGTCCTTGTAGCCGAACCACGATAAATACTCGTGTTGTGGTTTGATCGTTTCTTTCATTTACTTGCATGTTATATATTGTGTTTGTGTATATATCTTTGATCAAACGGAAAGTTTCAAAGCTAACTAAACAAGTTAAAAAGATTTTAAACGGTAAACTATTCAACCCCCTCCTAGTTTTCCACAATTGGCATCAAGAGCTACGTTACTCAAGCTTTTAAAATATATTGTGTTTTAAAACTTGAAACGATCCATGGCTTTTGAAAATTACAAAAAAGGGCAATCTATGCAAAGACCACCACTTTTCGAAGCAAATGGTTTTATATATTGGAAAAACCGTTTTGAAACTTACGTGAAATGTAAAGATATAGATTTATGGTATATAATCATTGATAGTGATAACATAGTTACTAACATTAAAGATGATAATCAAAAGAAATTGATTGGTAAAAATAATGAAGCTAAAATGATGCTTTTGCCTAAGAAAGAATATGAAAGAGTCTTTATGTGTAAAACCGCCAAAGATATTTGGCAATCTTTAATTGTCACTCATCAAGGAAACTCACAAGTTAAAGATAACAAAATTGATCTTCTTGTTCAACAATATGAACAATTTGTTATTTCCGAAGATGAGATTATTGATAATGCTTTTGCTAGGTTTAACACTATTATTACTTCACTTAAAGCACTTGATGAATCTTTTTGTGGTAAGAACTTTATCAGGAAATTTCTTAGAGCACTCCATCCGAAGTGGAGAGCAAAAGGACGGCAATTGAAGAATCCAAAGATCTTTCAAGCATGTCACTTGACGAGCTAATTGGAAACATCAAAGTTCATGAAATGGTAATGGAAAAAGATTCGGAACTAGTTAGAGGCAAGAAAGAAAAAGTTAAGTCCATTGCCTTGAAAGCTAGAGTCCAATCAAGTGATGATGAAGAATCTACTTCGGATAGTGATGATGAGGAATATGCTATGGCCGTTAGAGACTTCAAGAAGTTCTTTCGTAGAAGAGGAAAGTTTGAAAGGCAACCTAAAGATGACAAGAAAACTTTCCGAAAAGATCGTGATGCTGGAAAGGAAAAGTTGAAAGAAAATGTTATAGGTGTGGAGACACAAGTCATCTTGTAGGAGGTCCAAAACCACCCAAGAGCAAACCTCAACAAGCTTTTGTGGGTGGTGCTTGGAGTGACTATGAAGGAGATGACGATGAGCCAAAGAATGATGATATTGCTATCATGGCTCACAACTCAAATGAGGTACTCTCCGACTCATCTTACTCCTCTATTGATGATGACACCTTACAAAAAGAATATAACAAACTTTGTGAATTGAGCTTAAAAATCATAAACAAAAATAAGTTTTTGAAAACTAAAAAGGAGTTTTTAGAAAATGAAGTTTATGAATTAAAAGAAAAAGCTAAGAGATTAGAAAAGAGTAAAGGTATTGACACTTCTTGCAAATCATGTGAAGAGCTTAAACTCGAAGTTAAGAAACTTAAAATTACTTAAAATGATCTAATAAAACAAACCACAAAGTTTAAGAAGTTCGATAAGAGCATTTCTTTTGCGGATGAAATTATGAAAATTCAAAAGTCACCCTTTGATAAAACAGGACTAGGATTCATGAAAATAGAAACTTCAAAGGGTCAAATGAAACAACAAAAGATTGCACAAGAAACTAACAAAACTGCTACAGCAGTCCGCGGAGCAGACGGAACCCAATCCAGGGTTCCGCCCGTTGGACTTGAAGGTTCCGCCAGGTCTGCTGCAGCAGTAACACCATCCACATCGGATCGTTCAAATTTTGTTAAAGTTACATATAAAAATGGAACAAAACCTGCTTTTAAAACTGGAGTAGGACTTAGTAAAAACGAATTTAGAGCTAAAACTACTCAACCAAGACCTAAGACTCCAAGTCCCAAACGCCCCTTTCCAAAGAGCAACTTCAACGCTCGACCAAACTACCAACATGTTTGTAACCAAAACACTTCTGGACATTACCAAACTCCAAATTACATGTCATGGAACCCTTATGTTCTATTTTCATACTTGGAACAAGTTAATGGTATGCTTAACCAAAATGCACCCATGAGAAATTGGGGACCAAATGTTTGAGTGTTTTTCATAAAATAGGTGTGCCTCAAAGTTTGTTTGGAACCGGATGAATGGATTAAAGATAGCGGTTGTTCAAGGCACATGACGGGTAACAAAAGCCTCTTCACTACTTATCACAAATGTGATGGAGGTAATGTTACGTTTGGTAGTAAAGCTAAGAGCAAAATCATCGGAAAAGGTACAATCTCTCATGACTCCCTTTTTATAGATGATGTAGCTCATGTTGATAACTTAGGTTTTAATCTCCTTAGTATTAGTCAACTTTGTCGTAATAAGTATAATATCCTTTTTAGTGAAAACGGAAGTAAAATACTTAAAGATGGTATAACCATAGCCAAAGGTGTCCTTAAGAACAACGTATACGTCATGAAGATGGATCCAACATCTAGAGACAAACTTTGTCTTACCTCATTAGATGAATCTTCAACCTTATTGCATAGACGTTTAGGACACGCTAACATGAGACTAATCCAAAACCTCTCCTCCAAAGACTTAGTTCGAAACCTACCTAAGTTGAAATATGACCAACACTTTTGTGATGCTTGCAAAGTCGGTAAACAAGTCCATAGTAGCCATAAGGCTAAAAACTTGGTTTCTACATCTAGGTGTCTAGAACTTTTGCATATGGATTTATTTGGTCCATCTGCTATACAAAGTTATGGAGGTAACTTCTACACTTTGGTCATAGTTGATGATTACTCAAGATATACTTGGACAAAATTTTTGAAAAGTAAAAATAAAGCTTTTGATAAATTTGAGATTCTAAGTAAGAAAATTCAAAATCAAGTAGGGTCTAATATTGTGTCTATTAGAACGGATCACGGTCGTGAATTTGATAATGAATTTCAATTTGGAAACTTTTGTGATATTAATGGTATTACTCATAACTTTTCAGCTCCACGTACTCTTCAATCTAATGGTGTAGTAGAATGTAAAAACCGGACATTGCAAGAGATGAGTAAAACAATGCTTAATGAACAAAACATTCCACAAAAGTTTTGGTGTAATGCCATTGACACATCAACATACATTCTGAATCGAGTCTTAATTAGACCATTTTTGAATAAAACTCATTATGAACTATATAAAGGTAAAAAGCCTACATTAGGATACTTTAGAGTGTTTGAGAGTAAATGTTTCATTCTTAACACTAAGGATTATCTCACCAAATTTGACCCAAAGTCTTATGAAGGTGTATTTCTTGGATATTCACAAAATAGTAAAGCTTACATTGTTTTGAACAAAGAAACCTTAAGAGTCGAGGAATCGTTGAACGTAACATTTGACGAGAGTCCACCTCCCTCTAAGGCATCACCTTTGGTAGATGATGACTTAGTTGAAAGCCAAGCAATAGAAAATCAAGAGATTTTAGGTAATGACAAGGAAGATGAACTATTAAACAAAGAACTTGTCAATATCAAAGAATCTAAAAGTCATCCATTAGATGGTGTCATAGGCAACATTAACGAAATAACACTAAGGTCAAAAGTTCAAAATGAAAGCAACTACTTTTGTTTCGTGTCAACCATTGAACCTAAAAACATTAATGAAGCCATTAAAGATGAGTCTTGGGTAATTGCAATGCAAGAAGAGTTAAACCAATTTGTTAGGAATGATGTATGAACATTAGTTCCTCAACCAAAGAGTCAAACTATAATTGGAACAAAATGGGTTTTTCGTAATAAAATGGATGAAAATGGAATTGTGTCTAGAAACAAAGCTAGGCTAGTTGCACAAGGATATAACCAACAAGAAGGCATTGACTACGATGAAAATTTTGCTCCGGTTGCTAGGCTCGAGTCAATTAGAATCTTACTTGCATATGCATGTGCACACAATTTTAAACTCTTTCAAATGGACGTCAAAAGTGCATTTCTAAATGGAGTCATAAATGAAGAAGTGTATGTTGCTCAACCACCGGGCTTCATCGATTTTGAAAAACCAAATCATGTTTACAAACTTAAGAAGGCTCTTTACGGACTTAAGCAAGCTCCTAAAGCATGGTATGATCGACTTAAAACCTTCCTAGTTGACCATAAGTATACCATGGGCTTAGTTGATAATACTCTTTTCACTAAGAAGAAAGATTCACATATTATCATAGTCCAAATCTATGTTGATGACATTATATTCGGATCAACTTGTCAAGAATTATGTGTGGATTTCTCAAAAATCATGCATGACGAGTTTGAAATGAGTATGATGGGAGAACTCAACTTTTTCCTAGGACTCCAAATTAAACAACTAGCAGATGGTATCTTCTTTAACCAATCTAAATATATTAAGGACATGCTTAAGAAATTTGGATTAGAGGATTCGAAACCTATCAAAACTCCAATGTCTACGGAAACTAAACTCACCAAGGATGAGGAAAGTGAATCCGTATATAGCACTAAATATAGAGGTATGATTGGTAGCTACTTTACCTAACGGCTAGTAGACCCGACATTATGTTTAGTATTTGTCTATGTGCTCGTTTTCAAGAAGATCCTAAGACTACTCATCTCGAAGCCGTTAAAAGGATTTTTAGGTATATTAAGGGCACTACACATTTAGGTTTATGGTATCCCAAAGGAACGGGAATAGACACCATAGTGTATGCCGACTCGAATCATGCCGGTGACTATGTCGATAGAAAAAGTACAAGTGGTATTTGTACTTTTGTTGGACATTGTCTCACCTCATGGTTCTCTAAGAAACAAACGGCTCTTGCTATCTCAACAACAGAAGCCGAGTACGTTTCGGCCGGAAAGGCATGTCAACAAGCTCTTTGAATGAAGCAAGCTCTTGTCGACTACGGAATTCAACTTAACGACATCACAATTCTTTGTGACAATAAAGGTACCATTGATCTTAGCAAAAACCCGGTTCAACATGCTCGTACCAAACATATTGAAATCCGTCATCATTTCCTTCGTGACAACGTTCAAAAAGGAAATATCTCAATTGAGAAAGTTTCTTCCGAAGACAACATAGCCGACATTCTCACAAAATCCCTTAAACGTGAACCTTTTAACCTTCTTAGGCTAGGCTTAGGACTCGTGGAACCTACGTTGTAGTTCTGAACATTAGACAAAAATCACAAAAATCAAAACAAATCCATAACTCTTTTTCTCAGCAGGGTCGGCGGAACCCTCAGACATAACGGACGGAACCCAACTCAGGGGTCCGCCGTGTCCGCCGACCTTCAGAATCAATTTTTTTGTTTATATTAAACCAAACACCTATTATCTCATACCACCACTTCCAAACTGTTACTATTCACTTTACCATCCATCCATACCTACGATTTCTTGGTCTTCCTTTCAATCACATTGCAAATCAATCATCATTGTAAGTATTCTAAACTTGATTACAATCCTGATCTGAGTCTAGGAATTCTATTTTTCGCACAAAAACAAAAACTTGGGGTTATGCATTAACTTGAGAAAATCATGCATGAAATTAGGTGTTTAACAAAACTAATCATGTTCCCCATAGTTAGGAATTGCATTCTTACTAAGTGTAAACATGTTTGCTAAAAGACCCCATGACAAATTTTTCCAAAAATTTCTCACAAATAGGACAAATATTTTTTCGTCTCACATTGAGAATACAAAATCAAAACGTTATGTTTAAAACATCACTTGCATAACGTCTCTTGAATGCTAAAGAGAATACATAACCAATATGTATTTTCGGGTACATTCAAACGAAGCTACATTGAACTAGGAGCGTTTGGGTTATCTTTTGTTTTATAACAAAACTTGCATTATAAAACGTTTTTGAAGCATCAAAATGAGTCAAGATAACCGCACCTCCACATTGTTTTCATATAGGCACACACTAGAACATCCACATTATAATAGTAGTTTACTTAAACTAAAATGTGAAATTTTGTTGTTCTAGGAATCATCATGCCTCCTCTAACCCACTACGACCTCAAGGACACCATTAAGTACCTACCAAAACACCACAAAACCAAAGGCCTTACCCCAAACCAAGTCAATGTTTTCAAAGCCTTAGAAAAACACTATGTCCATGAGGGTAGAACCATTGACCCGTCTTTCCTAGAAGGCACAAACCTTTACGCCGAATTTGCCACAATCAACTTTGAGTGTCTTTCAGAAATCAATGAGCCTATTTGTATTAGATTCATTCTAGAGTTCTATGCATCCGCCGTCCTCTCCAGATGATTATGGTCACATGTCTATCAACTTTAGGACTAGTGGTCATCAATACTCCTTCACTCTTGAGGAGTTTGCTCAAATCATAGGTGTCCCAAACCGAGGTACTTACATCTACTCCGACTTACACTCCCTCTCAACTCTTGACAACCTCCATGACCGCATCCATCCTTATGACACACCTCTTGTGTCAAAAGATGTACTCCGTGACCACCTCTTTTTTAGGACAACCAACACTAGGAGAACCCGTTCGGGAAATGAGGTCGATAAGGACCCATATGGAATGGAAATGAATGAACTCAAGCCCCAATTCAAGAAATGGGAGGAAGTCCTTAGAGCAAATGTCATTAGCACCATAGGAAACTGAGATCATATCAACCTTTGCCTTTGCTACATGCTCTACTCTTTGTCCGTTAGGCAACCCTTCAATCTTGCCTACTACATGGCCAAGAGAATGGCCGACATTCCCGTGCATGACACAATGGCTATGCCGTATGGAATGCTCTTGACCCGTCTCTTTAGGTTCATTTCACCCATTCCACCAACTCCAAATGGTCTTCGTCTTGACTACTCTCTCATTCCACACACCTTTGTCCCACTTAGTGATAAGAGAGTTTACAAAGCCCAAGGAAAACGTCCTCATCCTCCTGCCTCCTCATCATCTTCCTCAATGAGTGAAGATGACAATTTGCCCAACTCTAGGCTCCCACCTCTAGAATACCTATCCCAACTTCCGGATATTCCAAATGAGTCGGCGGAGTTCAAGCAAACAAAGGGGATGTTTAAGAATCTTGGAAGATTGCTTGGAAAGCTCAAGAACAAGATCGACCGTCAATGAGTGCGGGTGTGTAGGAGTGTTTGGCACTAGGTGCAATTTGAACAAATTTGGTTGTTTAAACAATGTTTGTGATGTACTTGTGTGTTGGTACAATGTTTGCTACTATTTGGAACATGTATTATCTAACTTTGATGCAGGTAGACAACTTTTGGCAAGTTGTCAAATTTTCATGTTTATCAAATTTTCACTAACTATAGTGAAATTCTCGACCTCAAGGTCAAAGTCCTATGATATGTGTGTTTACGTGTCTATTTTTTGCATTGCCTAACCAGAAATGCATTATCTTTTTGATTTTAGGAGTTTTTGAAAATTTTGAAAATCGCCTCACGGTTCAAAATCGTGGACTGCCAAATTTTTCAGCCCTGGCGGATCTGGCGGTACCCAAAATTGGGTTCCGCCAGTGCATTTTTTGGGCAACCCAGAATTGGCCCAACGGACCGGACGGAACCCTTAACTGGGTTCCGCCTGTGTATCCTGAAGGTTCCGCCAGTTTCCTGCAGATTTTTTTTTTTTTTTTTTTTTTTTTTTTTTTTTTTTTTTTTTTTTTTTTTTTTAGTTTTTAACATTTCAACATCCAATCACCAAAATACAATCCTTTTAGATAGAAACCAATTTCCTGCAATATGTTTAGCAAAATAGGGTACTTCTCATTCCTTATAACTCAAACAAAACCATTTTCTGCCAAATTTCAAAAATAGCCATAACCACCCCAAGGACCCTTCACACATAAAGGAAGGAACCCTTCCAAAGGTTCCTTGAAATCCCTGAGATTTAACCTTCAACAAATTTACCAAAACCACTAAGCATTTAGTGCAAATCTTGTCTTCTCACTTCACCATTTTCATTGGATTGACTTCTATGATATGACAACCCACAATTAGTTTTCCAAATCATTAGGAACCATCATTTTTGTATGGCCTAACATCAAATCCAAACACTCCTTCCCACACTCCTTCATCACTATAAATTAAACCATCCTAAACACTATCAAATCACACCTTCTTCATCATAATTTCTGAACTTCTAAACCATTTTTAACCATGACTAAGTCAACAATCACCTCTCAACCATCACGACCCATCCGGAGAACCGCCCGGATAAGTGTTAAACCACTTTGGTCTAACTAATCCATCAACCTAAGCTCCTCATCTTCGGATGAATTCACCTCACCTATCAAAAATGAACATTTTTGAACCTTGCATCTCCATCTCCATCACCCAATGAACCCAATGAGCTCACTCCACCACCAACTAAATCACCCATTGACCCAACTCCACCAAGTGCTCCAACCCAACCATCCAAAACTTCATCACCATCACCATTACCCAAACTTGAACCTATGGAGTTATTTGGGTCTCCTCCAACATCACCACACCCTTTTGTCCAAGATCTCAATGATCTTCCACCAAGACCTACACAACCACCACCTTTTGCAAATGAATCACCAAGGTCAATTCTAGACCAAAATGAGCATTTTAACCACACCCAACCACCACAACAAGAGTACCATCAACCCAAACCATTGTTGTTTCACCCTATCTACCATGACATCCATGGTCCTCTTTATGGGGAACCAAACTTTGAAAACCATGGTCACCCAACTCCACCACATTCTCAAGCACAAACCTTTGAGTCTTTCTTTCCTTCATATGAGGAAATCCAAAGCATGGTTGAGAATCACCTCCATCAAGCAATGGAATTTCAAACCACCTTGCTTGACTCAATACCAAACCCATCCTCCACCCAAGAACCATAAATCAACCAACCCTCAAACCAAGAAACCAAAACCAACCCATTTCCACCCACCCATCCCCATGTTTGCTCAAATTGTGAGCAAATGGGTGCAAGCATCAAATTGTTGCTTCACCAATTCCAAGATGAAACCCGGTTTGCATTCCAACACATCATAAAATGTTTGGATGATCTATCCCACCCAAACAAATCCTAGACAACCTTTGGAGGCCTTTTGCCCCAAAAAGGAAATTAGGATTTGATTTTCCTTTATTTTCTTGGTTATTTTTAGTTTTTATTTTAGAAGTAGAAGAATCTTTCACATTTCTTGCCTTTGACTTTTATGAGTCAAATTTTACTTGGAATGGTATTTCTTTCTACTTACTTACTTGCATGTGTTGGTTGATCTTTGTTGTGTTGTCATTGTGGTTGCAATGTGTGTGGTAACTACAAGCTTGACTATATATATCACCAACTAACCATTTTTTTTGTAGGATCAAAATCCATGTTTCCCTTCTTTGCACTCCTTTTAGGGGGAGTAACAACCAAGGGGGAGCAAGTGCATTATTCCGCTTCGCTACTCTACTTTTTGTTTCGACAAAAAGGGGGAGAAATATATTAAATCTTTAAAACTTAATATGATTTTCATCACTTAAGTAAAACAAGTTTAATATAATTTTTTTTAAGTCTTAAAACACCAAGATTTTGTGAGTTACTTAAAAACAAAGTTTATGTTTTGTCATCAACAAAAAGGGGGAGATTGTTAATACAAATATCGCCTAAAAACGTTATTTATATTTTACGATCTTCGCTAAGTTTTGTTAACGACAAAATGTAAACTTTAGTTTCTAAGTAAAACATAATCTTAGTTTTAAAGACTTGCATAAACTAGACTTTTGCTACATTTTACATTTCATAAAACACAACACTTTTTATTTCTTAAAATAGAAATGTCACATCACATTTATGGCAAGTTTTGTCAATATACATTTAGGGTAAGAAAATGTGTTTGACTAACTATGTGTTTGCTTGCAAGTCTTGTGTTTGACTAGGTGTAATGAGATGTGACATTGTTTGGTTTACAAGGTGTAATGAGATGTGACTTTGTTTGGTTTTCAAGATTTATTGCAAAACAAACTGCAAGCACGGCGGAACCCTGGGGGTACACGGGCGGAACCCATCTGAGAGTTCCGCCGTATCCACCAGGCCCGCAGAAGGCTTTGCTATAAATACTAAGCCACAAGTTGATTTTTGGCTTATCACTCTACATCATATTTACACACATTCATTCATTCTTTCATCTAACCCTTTAACATTTCATATGTGAACTTTCTTTTTGTAGCAAAGAGATTCACGAGTTCATAAAAAGTAACAAGTATTCAACACAACGTTGCAAGACTTGTTAGCTTAGCATCGTGTAGACTTGTGTAGTTTACACTTCATTTGATTGTGTATTTTTAGTAGTGATCGGTTAGTATTTTATTCCTTAAAATACAAAGTGTATCGGGAGTAGTTGCACCCTTGTAAAAGAACTAACGGGAGTGGTTGTACCCTTGGTAAAGAACTCGACATCTAGCTTAGTGTCGGTAAAAGTATAAGTTACGTGTAAGGTTTTCTCTGCCAGGAAAAGGAGCTTGTTGACTAGTGAAAGAAACTCTCGAGTTGGATACTCGGGGCGTGGACGTAGGGCAAGGAAAAAGAGTCCTTGTAGCCGAACCACGATAAATACTCGTGTTGTGGTTTGATCGTTTCTTTCATTTACTTGCATGTTATATATTGTGTTTATGTATATATCTTTGATCAAACGGAAAGTTTCAAAGCTAACTAAACAAGTTAAAAAGATTTTAAACTGTAAACTATTCAACCCCCTTCTAGTTTTCCACACCTGTTACACTCTTTTTGTGTTTTTTACCCAATTTCTTCTTTTTCATTGGTCATTCAATCATTTTCATCGGTGGTTTAATCACCTCAACACCTTCCGCAATTGGTAGACATCCAAAACCCAATGCGAGTTCTTCTTTTTGCTTTTCAAACAAAAGTCTTGAACTCCACGCCTTGAACGCTGGTACTATTTTCTCCACTATGACAGTCTCAGATGTCGTTGAATTAACATATATGATCTGCAACAAATAAATTTGTGGAAAACTAGAAGGGGGGTTGAATAGTTTTACGTCCTTTTAAAAATTTATTATCAAAAGTATTTTGTAGCTTATTAAAAACTTTCCATTCGATCTCAAGTGAATTCAATGACAAAAAATATAAGCAATTCTAATGTAATAATGAAAGTATTGAAATGTAATGAAGAAAAGATAGAGTTAGAAAGATCAAACCACAACACGCGAATTTATAGTGGTTCGGCTACAAGGACACCTTCCTTGCCCTACTCCACTCCCTGAGTACCACACTCGAGAGTTTTCTTCACTGTGTCAACAAACTCCTTATGGTGGAGAAACCTTACACACTGATGAGTATCTTAAATACTCATCATTTCTGTCACATTTAAGCTACAAAACATCTGAAAACATACTGATATGATTTAAAATACTGGAAATATCACCAAACTATGTTTTTAGGTGTTACAAGTGCAAAAGGGATGAAAACTGATGAAAAACATATAAAATATTCATAATTTACAGTTTCAGTCCCTGAACTTTAACAAATTGGCAAAACTAGTCCCTGGTCAATCAAAACTTGTACAAATGTCATAAAAGGTCCTTGGGATTCATAAGTTGTAAGAAATAGTCCTTTAAAGTTTAAAATCACATATTTACAACTTTGGTCCCTAAACTTTGAAAAGTGTCAAAATTAGTCCCTAAGGTTTTAAAAATAAGAAAATAATCAAAATAAACCTTATACTATTTATAAATGGCATATTTGGTCCTTGTGTTAACTTTGTATATTTGGCAGGTTTAACCCTTCAGGAATTCAGAAAATACAATATTGGTCCTTGGGCTTTAATCCATTACAAACCAAACCGGACCCTTATTACTAATACAAACCAAACGGACCCTTTTATTATTATAAACCCAAACCAAATACAAACCCACAAAACCCCAGCCCATTCCTTTCTTTGGGCCAAAACACCCACAGCCCACCCCCGTTTAATACAAACGGGGTCAAACAGTCAAACCTCCCCAAAACCGCCAGTTGCTGTTCACCCGTCTCCCCCAATACCACCCAGTCACATACCAGGTGGTATTTGGCCACCTTTCACCCCCACCTCACCACTACAGCTCATTACCCACTCCCTTCCACCACCCTACACCTAACCCTGCTACAATAAATGCACTCCACACCACTTCTTCCCTCCAAACATCACCCTGCCCTCTGTTTTCAACCTAAACCCCTAACTTGGCTTCCAAACATCTTTTCCTTGTCCCTTACACTTCCACAAACAACCAAGGTTCTTTAATTGCTTTGTAACCGCCTCATAGCCACGTGTTCCATTTTGGCGCCAAATTCAGATTTAAAGGCCAAGATCAATTTGACCAATCCAATGGTCAGGAAAGAAGTGGGAAAGTGCTAGGAAGCTAGTGGGATGCATTTGGGTCATCTATATAGAGAAAAGAAGGCAGAGTGAAGAAAATATCATAGAAATAAAAGTTTATGATCAATTTATTGCTTATCTCTAATTACTGTCTTTTAAATGCTTTCAAAGCTTTGTTACACTCTGACAATTTGTAATAAAACTTTATTTACGGTTGTAGTTTCATTAATCTTTAATTACTTGTCATTTACTTAATTGTCTTTTACTTAAAATTGCCATTTAATTACCTGTCATTTATAACTGATTAGAGGACTTGATATAAGCACTTAGGCTCCTGACAAAGCCATAAGGCTTTTAGAAACCTTGAAAACAGTTATAATCCATAAATTTCAAAAACACAAAAAGAATCAAGAAAAATAGAAAAGAAATACAAAAATCAGTTCATAGCAAGAAGAAGCTGGAGCAAGGTTAATTGTGGATTGCCTTGGGTATTAGAAGCTTATTGGTAAGCTAATAGGTGTAATCTAAGTCCTTGGTTCACAGTTCTCATTGAATTCCACTTTGTAAGCCATTTTCTTAAATTTTGGTACTTTACTGTTTACATAGTTACTTGTTTTGATCTTTGTTGTTTTCTGTCTATTATGTGTTGATTAATCATTATCTAGTCCAAAATTAGTGTCTTGTTAATTGTTCTTCATTGTTGTTAAGTTTTCGTAAATTCATTCCTATAGCATAATTTTGATTTCTGTGTTCTATTGTTGTTATTGTTGTTTATTTCTGTTCAATAGGTCTAACATGATGATGTTATTAAGTTTATAAACAGGTTTGAGGATCAAGTAATTGATTTGCTTTGAAAATCTTCAAAACAGTTAGGTTAAGGAGTGTTTGGTTGTAGTTAGTTTGTGGTGTTCTAGTTGCCTTATAACATAACTTTGTGTTTCAGTGAGTCATTAAGGTTGATACAAGCTCAGAGATACCACTTTCTTAGTCACAAATACACCACAAGTCAAAATCATAAGTAAATTCATCACCACAGTTAACTGTGGTGACTTGTGGATCCAAAACCCATCAAACCTTTTCACAAGTTTATATTTTTACTTAAGTTGGTCTTTATTTAGCTTATTATAACATATACAAGCAATAATCAGCAATCAAAGTTCATAAAAGTCAAAGTATCAAAGTTTTATAAAAAGTCAAAATATTGCACCCTGCAGTTTTTGAATTAAAAGTAGAATTTTGTGTAGCTTTTGATACTTGGTTTCTTGCTTAGTCCTTTTAGGTTATTAAAATCTAGTTGCTAATCTACTTGTTTGTATTTTTTATTATTTTTTATCTGCTTATTTCTAGTGCTTATTTGCTATCTCTTTTAGCTACTATTTTCAAAACCCCCCCTGTACCCAAGGGGTGTTGTGTAACTGTCCATCTTCATAAGCTCTCATAAGCTTATCCTGTGGGCCCCACTGAGTGATCCTTGGCTTTTTGGAAAGCCAAGCAACCCACCTCACTCACTCAGTGCTTATGATCTAATTTGCTCCTTATTTGCTAGGGCTGCAATAAGCATAAAGGTTGTCCCAATCCATAGCATATACTGAGTGATCATCACACTCAGTATATACAGCTTATTTCAAAAGCTCTTCACAAGTTAGCCTGTGGGTCCCACAGGCTATGCTTGGGCTTTTTGGACACCTCACCAACCATACTTGCTGTCTCAAATCATTACAAGCCTTATCCAGCTTATTTGATAAGCTAGATTAGGTCATACATTAGGCTTCAAGGTCTGTTTGGTTTTGCAGTTTAGTCAAGTGCTTATTTCCTTTTTCCAGCTTATTTTCTTTTATTTTCTCTCTTCTTTGGCTTTAAATTTTGTTAACTTAACTTATTTTTACTTTGCTTTTGCTTTTGTTCTCAGCTTACAGCTTTTAGAAAGCTTTTTGAAGCTTGAAATCCAAACAGTCAAGTTTTCAGCCAACACCACCACTTTGGGTGTGTTTTTTGGCTATCTCAGTGGGTCCCACAACCACATCTTTGGTTCTTACAACCCCCCTCCTACCAGGGATTAAGGATTGACCTCTATTTTGACCATTTGACTAGTGAACCCCACCTGGAATTGCATCCAAAAGTTGTCCCATTTCTGACCCAGAACCCAAAGAAGCAATAGCTTATTCTGGTCTTGTGGCTTATTCAGATAGCTTATTTGATTGAAACTTGCTCAAACAAGTTCAAATAACTTAGGTGAACCTGACTTAACCACTGTGGACCCCACATAACCCCTACCTAGCTTATTTGCTTATAAAGTCAACTTGGTCAACTGTTTGGACAAATAAGCACTCTCAGTGCTTATTCTGAGTTTCCAAAGTAGTTTTGTTTGTAATAGTTTCTTATTTTAAGTATTTTAATAGTTTTGTAAAAGAAAAACCAGAAAAAGACAAAATTTAATTATAGTGATAGCTTCTATTTAATAGAAACTATCTATTTAATTTTCTTTTTAGCTTATTTATAAGCACTTCTACATTTTTATATTTTTATTAAATATCTTTTATATTAAAGTAGTTTTATAAATTTTTCTAGATTTTTCTTTTGTCATCTAGTAGTTTTAAGAATTAATTTTAGTTTAATTAATTATTAAATATTATTAAGAGATTAAATAGTATAATTAGATTTTATTAAGTGGCATATAGTTTTTATAATTTTTCTAGCTTTTATATAAGTAATAACATTTTTATAAATTTTTCTATAATTTTTACTGTTCATATTCTAGTATTTGTAATTTAATTAGTTTAATTAGTTAATAATTAAAGAGTTAATAATTAATAATAATTAGATAAATAGTGTGAAAAATATAATTTTAGTTTTAAAATAAGTGTTATAATATTTTAGATTTTTGTAAGTTTTAATTTTATTTTTCTAGACTTATTTTGCATTTTCTTATTATTTAGGTTATTATTAAATAGTTAAAAATAGTTATTAATTGATAATAAATAATTAAAAAGTTAAAAAAATATTTTTATTTTTCTAATAATTTTCTTAAGTCCTTAGGATTGTAAAAATCCAATTTTAATCTTTCTAGCCTTTTTATTTCTTTAAATTCACTTTTTATTTAGTACGTTTACGTTTATTTAAACTAAACGTACGTTTTTAATTTCTTTTGCGTTTTTAAGTTTTCTTATTTCAAGTCTTTGTTTATATAGCTTATTTAAGCTATTTTCTTTTCTCCTAGGGTATTCACAATCATATATCCTTTCCTCTTCCATAAACATATAAAACAACAAAAATATTTTCTTTTTCTTTCTATATATATATATATATATATATATATATAACATAAAATAAAAGCCTAAAAATACTCTTCTCACCTTTATCTGAGTTTCCTTTTCTTCAAGGATCCTTAGACGCGTCTTAGTGCATGCGCACTCGTTCTTCAAGGTCATCAAGTCCTCTTCGTGAGCTTGTAGCCATACCTCGAAGAAGTCGTAGACGTTTTGCTCCCTCAGTCGTACCCGAGATACGTACTGATCCTAAACCTCCTGTCATCATGACAGAAGACCGTCCGATGAATGAGCTTCTCCAAGCACCCACCGAGGGTTACGGAGATGCTATTGTTGTTCCAGCCATCGTGGCTGAGAATTTTGAGCTCAAGACTGGGTTGATAGCTCTGGTAACCCAGCGGCAATTCTATGGTTTTGAAAGGGACGACCCTCATGATCACATTAGATGGTTTAACAAGATCACTTGTACCATCAAATGTAAAAATGTCCCTAAGGAATCAATCAAACTTCTTCTCTTCCCATTTTCCATCGAAGGCAATGCCAGGATTTGGCTTGATAAACAGCCCCCTAAATCGATTGAAACATGGGGAGATTTGGTTCATAAATTCGTTAATGAATTCTTTCCTCCTTC
This sequence comes from Artemisia argyi, assembly GCA_030686995.1. Lineage (NCBI taxonomy): Eukaryota > Viridiplantae > Streptophyta > Magnoliopsida > Asterales > Asteraceae > Artemisia > Artemisia argyi. Next base: position 32,910 of record JARVZY010003036.1, read on the forward strand.
CAAAACCACATTTCTTAAAAATGAGATCATGAAGTTCTCTCAAAGGTTTGATGAACCATTCAGAGAGGCATGGGATCGTTTCAAAGAATTGCTTCGCAGATGTCCACATCACGGTTTCACCGAATTGATGCAAATGGACACTTTCTACAATGGGTTAAACCCATCTGATCAAAATTCTCTAAACGCCTCAGCTGGAGGTAATTTTCTGAGCAAATCCACAAAGGAAGCCATTGCTTTAATTGAAAACATGTCTAAGGTCCGTACTACACGAGATAGAACTTATAATTCTCATGCTAGTGCTGGTCCTTCTACATCATCTCCCATGACTTCTAGCACTGATTCTCAGATTGCTGAACTCACGAAGGCTATCCATGCTTTGGTTTCCAAGAAAGAGTCCGCTCCGCAAACTTCTCAAACTGCTGAAGTTAAAAAGGTAGACGTTTGTGTTACTTGTGGAGGTCCTCATCCATACTACAATTGTACCCACACCGTTGGCAATGCAATTGGAGTCAATGCTATAGCAGGCAGTTCCAATCAAGGGGGAAACCAATTCCGTCCTCAAGTGGAAACAAACTACCGTGCTAACAATCAAGGAGGACAGCCTGGATTATACCAACCAAACAATGCTAATAGGTTCATTCCTAACCAGCAACGAGGGCAAAACACACAAAATCAATATCATGCCCCGAGCAATCAAATGGTTCCTTTTCAATACCCACCCCACAAGGGAAATTCTAACATAGGGTATTCAGCTCCTGCTCATCATGTGGTTCCTTATCAAGAATCTCCCTCCAATGACCTCGCTAACCACATCAAGGTTAATGATGCTAACATGAGGGCAATGCAGAACCAAATCTCCAATTTGAAGAATGAATTTGATTCTTCAATTGCTAAGAACAACCATGAGCTGAGGAACGATATTAAGGACATGTTTGCTGGTTTAGTAAAACAACTAAATCCACCATCTACCTCGGGAACTCTCCCAGGTAACACTGTTCCAAATCCAAAGGGTGAACTCAAAGCTATTACCACTTGTAGTGGTAAAGCTCATGATGGACCATCGATTCCTATTCCTACTTCGAAGAAGAATATGGAACGAGAAACCAAGGTGACAAAGGACCCGGTACTTCCTTCTAATAATAGAAGTGCTCATTACGTCCAAACCACGGTTGTCCCAAAATCTACACCCCCTGTCACTCCTACATCGTCAAGAATAGATCCTACTCTTTCACGATTCACGGTTAAAAGTTTTTCAAGTAATCTTTATGACCAAAGGGCAGCTGTGACTTATTCTCATATGCTTAATTCTGCCCGTAGGAGTGTATTAGACGACAGTGATGATGAGGAGGAGGATTCCAATGTCATCAAAGCTATCACCACTCGTAGTGGTGCTGCTTATGATGGACCCTCAATACCTATCCCTCCTCCATTGTATGATGTGGAAAAAGAGGCGGAGGATACAACAGACAAAGTGCAAATTCCAAGTTCACAAAGTACAGCACAAGTCTCTCCTCCAGCCCTCCCTAAAAAGAAACCCAAATCAAGAGTTGTCTTTGAATCTGTAGAGACTCCTGAGAATACCGTCCCTAAATCCAAACCTTATCTTCCATACCCAGAACGTATGAATGAGGAAAGGACCCGTGAAAAGAATAGTCAACAAATAGATAAATTCTTTCAAATCTTTAAAGAATTACATTTTGACATTAGTTTCGCGGATTCTCTCATTCTAATGCCTAAGTTTGCAGCGACAATCAAACAATTGCTAAACAACAAGGAAAAGCTGTTTGAGATGGCAAAAACTCCAGTAAGCAAAAACTGCTCGGCAGTTATCTTAAAGAAGCTTCCTGTAAAGCTTGGAGATCCTGGGAAATTCCTAATACCTTGTGTATTCCCAGGAATGATTGAATGCTACGCCTTGGCTGATCTCGGTGCTAGCATCAATCTAATGCCTTATTCAGTGTGGAAGAAACTTTCTCTTCCTGAACTCTCCCCTACCTGCATGACTCTCGAGCTTGCAGATCGTACCATATCTATGCCCCTCGGCATCGCTGAGGATGTATTTGTTAAAGTAGGGAGGTTCCATTTTCCAGCAGACTTTGTGGTCGTTGACTTTGATGCCGATCAAAAGGTTCCTCTCATTCTTGGAAGAGGATTCCTTAGAACCGGCCATGCTCTTATTGATGTTTTGGAGCATGAGATCACCTTACGTGTTGGTAAGGAAGCTGTTACATTTGATCAAAATCAAACTTCGAGGTACTCCTCAAACTATAACTCTGAATCGGTTAACCGAATCGATATCATTGATGTTACTTCAAAGGAGTATTCTCAAGAAAATCTTGATTATTTTCATAATTCTGTGAGTGGTAATCCCACTCCATCTTCTACTACTATCTTAGCCGAATCTTCAACTTCTCTCACTCTGATTGAGGAAAGTGATCCCATTTGGGATGAAGATGAGACTGAAAGTGATCCCATTTGGGATGAAGATGAAACTGAGAGTGATGAGGAGGGAGATATTCTTCTCCTTGAGGAATTAATGCATAATGATCCAATTCCCCCTCCTCCACTAAAAGAACTTCATAATGAGAGTACTGATTGTATTCTGGATGAAATCGATGTTTATCTCGATTTAGACACATTTATGCCAGGTATTGATGATGCCAAGAGTAATCAGGAGGGAGATGTCAGTCTTCTTCTTGAACAACTTTTTTACCCAGAAAATTATCCCACCCTCCCACCCAAACAACTTCATAAGAAGGAATTCAAATCAGTTGAAGAAACTGATAAAATTCCAAAGATCAAGCATAAGACCTTGCCTCCTTCACTTAAATTTCAAATTCTTGAGGAGGAAGTTCTTGTGATTACTGTTGTTCTGATCTCCCTACTACCCTTCACCTACCTGGTGATTTCTCCTTCCCTTCACTCATTCGAGAGTGAGGATGTTACCTTTGACCCTGGCATTTTCCATATAACATTGGTTTAAATACCAGATATATCTCTCTTGGTGTGGAACTTTCATGTACTTCAATTTGTATACAAACATTTTGTATGAAAGTCCGATGGAGATGGTTTCTTCCACTTACTTCCCCATGGATTTTTAAATTGCTTTTTCTCCCGGCCTGTTCAGGAGCTCTTTATTACAGTTAACCGTTCACAAGCGGTTAGCTTGCGTGATAAACCTGACAGTTTGGGAGGAAAGAAATCAAATACGGGGTCGAGTCAAGCTAGTGACTCGGAAATCAAAAACATTAGCAAAAACATGGGCTTGTCACCCGTGTGTAACACCCAAGTGTGGGGGAGATGCCCCACATATTGTATATATGTAAATATCTTTCAAATTAAAAAAAAAAATGTACATATAGTGATAGCTTCTATTTAAGAAGTTTTATCTAAAAAAATAATTGTATGTATATACATCTTTAAATAATGGCTAGTTATATTTCCTTTTTACGTTATAAGTTCGGTTTAACACCCGGTACTTTGAATATTGAGGGCAATATTCAGTTCTAAGTGTGTGGGGGGGGGGGGGGGGATTCTCACGAATTCAAACACATGTTCCATCAGGAACCCCCAATTTAGCCAAAAAATTTTAAAATTTTTTCTCACTTAGAACGCAACAAATGGTAATCAATCCGCCATGTCTAACCCACATAAGGATTGGCTAATCCAGGAGCAAATAGGTCTTGGTAAAGATAACTCAAACCCGTTTATGGCTTGCAATTTGCCAAAAATTGTATGGTACCTCAACTCGCCATATCCTATAAAGCGAATGAGTTGACTAGCCCGCAAGATTATGGCTTGTGGTAAAGGCAGTGGAAAAACAATAATTGGTAATCAGCTCACCAAGATGTTGACTATTCCATCAAGAGTTGGCTAGTCCAGAAGCAAACGGCTTTTGGTAAAGACTAATTAAATTCGTTGACAGCTGGTGGTTTGCTCAAAATCACACGGTTATCAGGTGTACCACAGTTCTTACACCTGGCTACTCCAGAAGTGATGGCTTTTGGTAAAGAGTTTTTTTGAAATCCATTAAAACTTCACAAAATATTGCTAGGGACTAGCAATAGTTTAGTGTGGGGGATTGATGAGTGTCTTAAATACTCATCATTTCTGTCACATTTAAGCTACAAAACATCTGAAAACATACTGATATGATTTAAAATACTGGAAATATCACCAAACTATGTTTTTAGGTGTTACAAGTGCAAAAGGGATGAAAACTGATGAAAAACATATAAAATATTCATAATTTACAGTTTCAGTCCCTGAACTTTGACAAATTAGCAAAACTAGTCCCTGGTCAATCAAAACTTGTACAAATGTCATAAAAGGTCCTTGGGATTCATAAGTTGTAAGAAATAGTCCTTTAAAGTTTAAAATCACATATTTACAACTTTGGTCCCTAAACTTTGAAAAGTGTCAAAATTAGTCCCTAAGGTTTTAAAAATAAGAAAATAATCAAAATAAACCTTATACTATTTATAAATGGCATATTTGGTCCTTGTGTTAACTTTGTATATTTGGCAGGTTTAACCCTTCAAGAATTCAGAAAATACAATATTGGTCCTTGGGCTTTAATCCATTACAAACCAAACCGGACCCTTATTACTAATACAAACCAAACGGACCCTTTTATTATTATAAACCCAAACCAAATACAAACCCACACAACCCCAGCCCATTCCTTTCTTTGGCCCAAAACACCCACAGCCCACCCCCGTTTAATACAAACGGGGTCAAACAGTCAAACCTCCCCAAAACCGCCAGTTACTGTTCACCCCGTCTCCCCCAATACCACCCAGTCACATACCAGGTGGTATTTGGCCACCTTTCACCTCCACCTCACCACTACAGCTCATTACCCACTCCCTTCCACCACCCTACACCTAACCCTGCTACAATAAATGCACTCCACACCACTTCTTCCCTCCAAACATCACCCTGCCCTCTGTTTTCAACCTAAACCCCTAACTTGGCTTCCAAACATCTTTTCCTTGTCCCTTACACTTCCACAAACAACCAAGGTTCTTTAATTGCTTTGTAACCGCCTCATAGCCACGTGTTCCATTTTGGCGCCAAATTCAGATTTAAAGGCGAAGATCAATTTGACCAATCCAATGGTCAGGAAAGAAGTGGGAAAGTGCTAGGAAGCTAGTGGGATGCATTTGGGTCATCTATATAGAGAAAAGAAGGCAGAGTGAAGAAAATATCATAGAAATAAAAGTTTATGATCAATTTATTGCTTATCTCTAATTACTGTCTTTTAAATGCTTTCAAAGATTTGTTACACTCTGACAATTTGTAATAAAACTTTATTTACAGTTGTAGTTTCATTAATCTTTAATTACTTGTCATTTACTTAATTGTCTTTTACTTAAAATTGCCATTTAATTACCTGTCTTTTATAACTGATTAGAGGACTTGATATAAGCACTTAGGCTCCTGACAAAGCCATAAGGCTTTTAGAAACCTTGAAAACAGTTATAATCCATAAATTTCAAAAACACAAAAAGAATCAAGAAAAATAGAAAAGAAATACAAAAATCAGTTCATAGCAAGAAGAAGCTGGAGCAAGGTTAATTGTGGATTGCCTTGGGTATTAGAAGCTTATTGGTAAGCTAATAGGTGTAATCTAAGTCCTTGGTTCACAGTTCTCATTGAATTCCACTTTGTAAGCCATTTTCTTAAATTTTGGTACTTTACTGTTTACATAGTTAATTGTTTTGATCTTTGTTGTTTTCTGTCTATTATGTGTTGATTAATCATTATCTAGTCCAAAATTAGTGTCTTGTTAATTGTTCTTCATTGTTGTTAAGTTTTCGTAAATTCATTCCTATAGCATAATTTTGATTTCTGTGTTCTATTGTTGTTATTGTTGTTTATTTCTGTTCAATAGGTCTAACATGATGATGTTATTAAGTTTATAAACAGGTTTGAGGATCAAGTAATTGATTTGCTTTGAAAATCTTCAAAACAGTTAGGTTAAGGAGTGTTTGGTTGTAGTTAGTTTGTGGTGTTCTAGTTGCCTTATAACATAACTTTGTGTTTCAGTGAGTCATTAAGGTTGATACAAGCTCAGAGATACCACTTTCTTAGTCACAAATACACCACAAGTCAAAATCATAAGTAAATTCATCACCACAGTTAATTGTGGTGACTTGTGGATCCAAAACCCATCAAACCTTTTCACAAGTTTATATTTTTACTTAAGTTGGTCTTTATTTAGCTTATTATAACATATACAAGCAATAATCAGCAATCAAAGTTCATAAAAGTCAAAGTATCAAAGTTTTATAAAAAGTCAAAATATTGCACCCTGCAGTTTTTGAATTAAAAGTAGAATTTTGTGTAGCTTTTGATACTTGGTTTCTTGCTTAGTCCTTTTAGGTTATTAAAATCTAGTTGCTAATCTACTTGTTTGTATTTTTTATTATTTTTTATCTGCTTATTTCTAGTGCTTATTTGCTATCTCTTTTAGCTACTATTTTCAAAACCTCCCCTGTACCCAGGGGGTGTTGTGTAACTGTCCATCTTCATAAGCTCTCATAAGCTTATCCTGTGGGCCCCACTGAGTGATCCCTGGCTTTTTGGAAAGCCAAGCAACCCACCTCACTCACTCAGTGCTTATTTTCTAATTTGCTCCTTATTTGCTAGGGCTGCAATAAGCATAAAGGTTGTCCCAATCCATAGCATATACTGAGTGATCATCACACTCAGTATATACAGCTTATTTCAAAAGCTCTTCACAAGTTAGCCTGTGGGTCCCACAGGCTATGCTTGGGCTTTTTAGACACCTCACCAACCATACTTGCTGTCTCAAATCATTACAAGCCTTATCCAGCTTATTTGATAAGCTAGATTAGGTCATACATTTGGCTTCAAGGTCTGTTTGGTTTTGCAGTTTAGTCAAGTGCTTATTTCCTTTTTCCAGCTTATTTTCTTTTATTCTCTCTTCTTTGGCTTTAAATTTTGTTAACTTAACTTATTTTTACTTTGCTTTTGCTTTTGTTCTCAGCTTACAGCTTTTAGAAAGCTTTTTGAAGCTTGAAATCCAAACAGTCAAGTTTTCAGCCAACACCACCACTTTGGGTGTGTTTTCTGGCTATCTCAATGAGTCCCACAACCACATCTTTGGTTCTTACAACCCCCTCCTACCAGGGATTAAGGATTGACCTCTATTTTGACCATTTGACTAGTGGACACCACATGGAATTGCATCCAAAAGTTGTCCCATTTCTGACCCAGAACCCAAAGAAGCAATAGCTTATTCTGGTCTTGTGGCTTATTCAGATAGCTTATTTGATTGAAACTTGCTCAAACAAGTTCAAATAACTTAGGTGAACCTGACTTAACCACTGTGGACCCCACATAACCCCTACCTAGCTTATTTGCTTATAAAGTCAACTTGGTCAACTGTTTGGACAAATAAGCACTCTCAGTGCTTATTCTGAGTTTCCAAAGTAGTTTTCTTTGTAATAGTTTCTTATTTTAAGTATTTTAATAGTTTTGTAAAAGAAAAACCAGAAAAAGACAAAATTTAATTATAGTGATAGCTTCTATTTAATAGAAACTATCTATTTAATTTTCTTTTTAGCTTATTTATAAGCACTTCTGCATTTTTATATTTTTATTAAATATCTTTTATATTAAAGTAGTTTTATAAATTTTTCCAGATTTTTCTTTTGTCATCTAGTAGTTTTTAGAATTAATTTTAGTTTAATTAATTATTAAATATTATTAAGAGATTAAATAGTATAATTAGATTTTATTAAGTGGCATATAGTTTTTATAATTTTTCTAGCTTTTATATAAGTAATAACATTTTTATAAATTTTTCTAGAATTTTTACTGTTCATATTCTAGTATTTGTAATGTAATTAGTTTAATTAGTTAATAATTAAAGAGTTAATAATTAATAATAATTAGATAAATAGTGTGAAAAATATAATTTTAGTTTTAAAATAAGTGTTATAATATTTTAGATTTTTGTAAGTTTTAATTTTATTTTTCTAGACTTATTTTGCATTTTCTTATTATTTAGGTTATTATTAAATAGTTAAAAATAGTTATTAATTAATAATAAATAATTAAAAAGTTAAAAAAATATTTTTATTTTTCTAATAATTTTCTTAAGTCCTTAGGATTGTAAAAATCCAATTTTAATCTTTCTACCCTTTTTATTTCTTTAAATTCACTTTTTATTTAGTACGTTTACGTTTATTTAAACTAAACGTACGTTTTTAATTTCTTTTGCGTTTTTAAGTTTTCTTATTTCAAGTCTTTGTTTATATAGCTTATTTAAGCTATTTTCTTTTCTCCTAGGGTAATCACAATCATATACCCTTTCCTGTTCAATAATTCTCGATCACAGATCCGTTCTAATTCAGGATATCATACTTCCAAGGGACATAAACGACCAGGGGACACTAAACTCCTTGCATATATTTGTATTCAGGTTTCTTTAGTTAGATTTTTATTGTCAATCATTCACAAGTGGTTGACTCTAGAATATATAGCTAGAAAAGCGTGAGTCACACACCTTGGCTTACACGAGTTAACGACACTAACCTAAATGTCGAGTTCTAATCGTAGCTAGAACCAATCTCACGACTTCTTTAAGGCTTCACACCTTCTTCACAACTTCACAACTTCTTCAAGGCTTCACACCTTCACAACTTCACACCTTCTTCTATGCACAACTAATTCACAACTACTAAACTATTTTACAACACACCTAGTTTCTACAATCAACAAATTTACACAACACTTTTACAAATATCTAACACAACTACAATATGAAACTAGCTATTCACAACACTACTACAATTAGATGGATGTAGAGAAGTGTTCTTCTTCTTGCACTTGAATGAATGAAGCTTTGGATCACTTGGAAACAAAGACTTATGAATTATATGATCAAAGGATTTTAGATCTAGAAATGGAGGTTGGATCAGAAAGTTTATGGTGCAAAAAGGTGAGAAAAATATGTGGAATGATCCAATATTTATAGGGCCAGAAAATACTGTTCTGGAGCGTGCCGGTCCCCTTAATTAGAGGCCGGTCCCCTTAATCATTAAGGGGGCTGCCTAGTAAAATTTAGGGGGCCTTCCTCCTGAACGTTGGAAAAGTTTTTCTGGATAAAATTTGCCCTTTTTGGTTGGAAATTTGAAATCATATCTTTGTGGTTTAATATAGCATTATCAAAAATGATTTACAAATATATATAAAATGTTTATATCATTTTATAAGATGTTATGTCTTAAGACAAAATTTCCTTTGATCATGTAATGCATAAGATGCTTAGTTTATGCATACCTTAAGTGATATTAGATGTAGAAGTAAATATTTGTTACCAAATACTTGTTTACTTCTTAATCTTAACTTAATTTGATTTAAGTTTTGTGATTATCAAAACATAGGTTTATTGAGAGATATTAATAACCTTTTTAAGCATTATTTATATCAACAATCTCCTCATTTTTGATGATTACAAAACTTAAACTCATTAACTCAAAAATTGATTTTTAAACAAGTATTTTAGTGAGTTTATATTTACTTCTCCCCCTTTTTGTAGAATCAAAAAGGTTTTGCCAACAATGTTCAAACGTGAAAAATTGACGGGTAGAAATTCCCCCTTGATGTGTACTCCCCCTCGTTTGGGGGCACCAAGAGAAAGAGCTATGGAATGCTTTGCAAAAAAAATATTAGAAGCACAAGTATATGCATGCAAACATGTATAAGGTGATAAAAAAAATAAAGCATGTTTGAAAAGAAAGCATTCATATTAAATAAGTGGTTGTGTCAAGACACAACATACAATTAGCAATTTGAATTACAAGTAGAATAGCTAGTTCACAAATAAACAACTAGGAAAATACATCATCATGCAAAAAGTACATGGTCTTCATAGAGCTTGCAAGCAAAAGGGTGGTAGAGGCTTTATTTATTAAGCATATGAAATGCTTAATTAGGAGAGCATGATGGTGATGGTGAAGGAATGGGTGAGAATTGTGGTGGAGAAATGATTGGAGAGGATGGTGGAGTTGGTGGTGATGGTGGGTTGGTAAGCAAATGTTTAATATATGAAAACATATATTGAATTTCATCTCTAAGGCCAAAGATGACCGTCCGGTTGTGGATGCAACAAAGACAAGTATCACCATGGGATTCAAGTAGCCTCCAAGGCACGGGATTAGCAAAGAATGGTGGTGTAATTGGTGGGGATGAGAGATGAGCATCAAGTGGTGTTATTGGTGAAAGTGAGATGGCAAGATGGGTGGACATGGGTTCTTGTATAGGAGGTGGTGATGATACTTGTGCTGACAAGTGTGAGTTGATGTAGTCATTGATTGATGAGGTTGAGGGTATGGAGGATGAGGAAGTTCCATGAGTGGAAGGTGTTTTAGATGGTGCATTGGGTGCACTTGGGGATGAGCATTTGGGTGGAGGTGATGGTGTTTTGTTGTCTTCATTTGTTAAGTCAATGAAGAGTTGTTTTGGGGGGATGACCACAAGTTTTTGTTTCTTGGAGGTTTTGGAGTGTGAGGTGCTTGGTGGAGTCATGATGATTAAGATGGTGAGTGATGAGATGAAGAATGGTGATTGTGGAGGGAATTTATAGTATGGAAATGGTTGATTTAGGTATGTATTTGAAATGGTTGAATGAGATTCTAAAATCAGTTGGGTTAAAATGGGAAATGGTAGCTGAAACTAGAGAAAGGGTTCACAAGATGCAAAAGAAAATAGTAAATCCAGTTCCAGATGGCCGGTCCCCTTAATTGTATGCCGGCCCCCTTAATAATTAAGGGGACCGCCTAGGGAATTAAGGGGGGCGCCCATCTGGTGTTTTCCCAGACGACCAGAAACCCAAAATTTGCAGAATTTGGTGATTTTTCAAGTGTGTTTTCCCAGCAAGCTCTATTAGAAGTATATACTCTAGGAAGGATGATATATAAACATATATATATAACCAAATTTCATGCAAATAAACATATTATAATCCATTTTGAAAATAAGCATGGCATAACATTAAGATAGTAGCATGATAACAATTAAAGTCTAAACATCATTCAAGAGATAAACAAGAAATAATACAAGTATTTCCGAATAAATCGGACAAATGGAAAGTCATACAAATGTCTAATAGAATCAAATCATAACAAGTAGCAATATGTCAATATCTCCTACTTCTTCTTCTTTCCAAGCATCTTCCTAAACATCTTCCCAACGGATTTGAAACCTCCTCGAATTTCTTCATGCATTTGTCGTTGACGGTTGATGATAGACGTTTGACGAGTGAAGAGAAGCTCATCGGTACGTTCATGAGGAAGAGGAATTTGATACTCGGTATCATCAATATCGGAAAGATCTTCAACAAAGGTCGTGGGGGATGGAGTACTAACATGTGAGGTGTTTTCCTCCTCCTCATCATCGTCATCACGATGAGATGTAGAACCACGAGGCCTAGAGTACAAAGGAACACGAGATTTTCCTTTGTCACTTCGAGCATGACGAGTACGAACACAAGTAAGTTAGTTCAAAGTAGGAAGGATATGAACGTAGTAGTCTCATTGAAGATGTGGGTAATGTTCCATCACATAACGATAAAGTCGTGTGAGAAACATACCGTAAGGAAGATTGGCATTTGGGGTGTTCTTGGCGGACATGATTCGATGAATAAAAAGAAAAGCCAAATTGTATTGCTCTTCAGCAATAACACAATAAAGCATGTGGGCAATGCTCGCCGTGACATGATCACGGTGACCACCAGTACCAAACGCATTCTCTCGAATGAGTTCTTCCCACTTCTTCATATCTTGGCTCAGCTCTTTGAGGAGGATTTGATTGGCATGAATATCGACATTCTTCGACTTGATTACTCGACTAGTCGTATGACGTTCTAGTTCAAGCATTCGACGAATGTCTTCAGGACTAGGAATCTCAGAATAGTAGGGGCCATCCTGAGGACGATTTATTTCAAGAGTGGAAAGATCCCATTCATTTGAGAAAATGGCTTGGCCATTGTATGGGATTCGAAGAATTTGACCAAATTGAGCAAGAGTAAGAGTGATGAATTGATTTTGAATCATGAAGGAAATGAGGATATTGCCATAGGGATCGGTTTGCACCGTCACTTGGCTATAGAAATCGAGGACAAAACGAGGAATGATTGGTTCGTTGATTTGGAAAAGACATTCAAAACGAATATTGGTGAACATTCGTTCGGTTTGATAATTTTCATAGAAAGATGGATCGACAATTCTTCCTTCATGAATGTTTCTATTTTCAATAGGACGATAGAAACAAGCAACTGAAGGAGACATGCCGGGAGTAGAAGAAACTTTTGGAATGTATTGTTTGGTTTTGGAGACATCACCAACCGTGGTCTTAGGCATTTTCACCTAAACAATATAACAACAAAAATAGAATTAATATAAAAACAACTATCATGCATATGTTATATATATATTTATATAATTATATGCACTATATGTGGAACGAAATTCTACTTTGACACACAAAAAAAATATCAATGAAGTAGTTTCATAATGTTCCTTTTATTTTGATTTTAAACTCGTTTAGAATGTATAATATCAAAGAGTATGATATCATAATTCATTTCGAAATAAGACTAGATATATATTAGATTATATATCTTCCAATTCGAAAGAGTTTGACACAACATAAGCTTGTTAAAAGATTAAAATGCGAATTTTAGTTTTCAAAAATATCATTTTCGAGATAAAGCAAACGCTCCCTGATGAGGCGAAAAATGATCCGTTTTTAGGGGGTCATTTAAGCCCGAATTCGAATTTATTTGATCAAATATTGCCCTAAATCGTTCCTTTTGTGATTTTAGGTACTTTAGGAGTGAAATCTGGAAAAGGAAGCAATTCGGACATTTTTGGAGCACAAAAGTGAAGAAAACGCCAAAGTCTTAATTTTCCATGCTGGGAACAGTAAGTGACGGCGTCAAGAGCAAATCCTTGACGGCGTCAAGAGCAAATTTCACAAATTTCCAGGACGACCCAGAAGAGTTTTGACGGCGTCACGTAGGAAGGGCGTCAAGAGTAAAAGATTCATGACGGCCTGGAAGTATATAAGTCTTGACGGCGTCAGAAGTAGATCTAGGCAGTCCGAGGAATGTTTTGGCGGCGAGGTGACGGCGTCACAAGATTACTCTTGACGCCGTCAAACCTATTTTTCTATATATAGTTTTCTAATTTTTCACATTTAAGGAGAGAAGTTTTGGGAGAAACCCTAAGTACGATTTTGGTGTAACTTTACAGGTTTTTCAAGGGTTCCAACCCCTTGATACCTTGCATGATTAATCAAGATAAGTGTTCTTCTAATTCAATCAATATGTTTATGTGTTGGTTGTCTATATCATGTTCTTATCTTAATTCTATCATGCTAGGCTAGATCTCTTTTGTGTTTGCTTAGATCTAATGAAACCTAGATATTGATTATGTGTTGATTACTTGTTTATTCTTGTCTTGGATGAATGATTTATATGTTAGGCTTAAGAAAACTGGCAGATCTCCAATTGGTAACATGCTTGAACGTCTTAAGAAACATGAACCAACGCGCACTAGGTCTTTATTGGTTGTATTTAATGCATGAGCCACTGTTTACAATCCCTATAGTTGTGTTGGGCATGGTGTAGGAGGAGATAAGAGCTCATAGAATTGGGGAGTTATGTGTGCCACCCCATGAATGGTATTAAGGAATACTGCTTACAACTTTAGTATAAATTAGTTTATTTTCATTTTTAGTATTTTATTTTGATTGCATCTTAGTATTGGGTTAGTTGAATAGCAACTAATTTCGCCCACTCTTCCAAAACCCGAGATTTTAATTTGCTTTCTAAAAAATATAAAAACACAAAAATAATCATCCTTCACCTTTAGACCTAGTATTTAGGCTTTCTAATCCTAGCGACACTATTCCTAAGCTGAACGATCAATCCCCCGGTACTTGTCACTATACTATACTACAACGATCAGGTACACTGCCTGGTAGGGGTTGTAAGCTTCTCGAGATCCCTCGAGAGGTAAAGCCTGTTTCGATTCCCACGCATCAAGTTTTTGGCGCCGCAGCCCGGGGAATAGTTATTGTTTAGGTTGAATTTGATTTTTATTAGGTCTACTCATTAGATTCCTTTTTAGTGAGATTTTTATTTTCTTTTTATTAGCTTTCTTGTAGTCTATCTTTTTCTTTGTGCCCGTTGTTTGTAAAACCATTTTCACTTGTCACTATGGCAGATGAAATTCCATTTAGATCACTGACAATAGAGGAACAACTATATTTCACTAATAGATTTGATTCCTATCATTCCAATGATTTTTTGTGTGATCTTTATGACATCCAAGAGGAGTTGGGGGTAAAGTTAGATGGGTATGATGAATTTTATGCATGTGTGATTTCAATTAGACAATCATAATCAGGATCAATTCCTTTTAGTGAGACCCTTTGGAAGAATTTCGAGGAAAGTTTCCTAACCGTGAACCATAAGTTGAATGAATTGATGAGTTTGTATCCGTCAGACTTTGAGGAAACAAATGATGTGATGGAAGAGATAGTAGAAAACCCAAGCCCACTAAGTACCCCACAAGTCCTAGCATCATTTGAGGCATGCACACCGCCCGTGAGTTACCCGGAAGAAGTAGAAGAGACTATAGGAACCCCAATAGAAGTAGAACCCTTGGACCAGGCACCATTAGAGGATATAGGTTTGAATACTTGTAGTGATAACCTTACTCCTAGTTCTAGGGCATTTCCTAGTGTTGATGAACTGGAACCTCAATCTTTACACACTTTTCCATCCTTAGATATATTTCTAGGAGACAAAAGGGGAACCGACCCACCCATCAACCAATATTATCCAGGTAGTTTTAGGATGAAGGAAGCCATTCACTCACCCCCTTCACCTCACGTGGCATATTCACACCCTAAGGGTGTGTATCGCTACTTTCACCCACACTTAATCCTAAGTGTAGGGAAAACCTACCCTATTTCCGTTAAATAAGGGTAGAGTCAGGCTCGTGACTCGAACAAAAACAAGCGCTTCTTGGGAGGCAACCCATGTTTTGTGTGATTTTATTTGTTTGATTGTTATTTGCTTCCGTATGCATGCTTTATTTTTATTGTTGGTAGATCATGTTTCTAAATTAAAATGTGGAAATACTTTACTTTGTTGTTTTGGCTTAGTCTTAACTCCACCTAGAAGTATTTTTGCAAAAGATAAGTGTAAGGGGAAACCCCAAATATGTTTTTAAGAAACAAACCGATCATGATTCTCCACAATAATAAATGAACATGTATATTCATATTTGTTAGAGTCAAATGCTTGTAATGAGTCATAATGAAGTTTTGCAGGATTTTCCAGGAAGTAGGACCAAGTTTTTCCAGAAATTTTCTGGAAACTTAACATAAGAATTTCTGCAGGTCCATTCTGACGGCGTCAGGGTTTTACTCTTGACGGCGTCAGGAGTTAAAATCTGGAAATTTTACCAGTTTTGTTTTTCTAACGGAGTCTTATGGTTTTTGTGAATTATTAAGTTTTATAATCTCCAGGAGATCTGCAAACTTCATTCCACAAGCATTATATCTTATCTTGTTTTCTAAGATTTAGAAACTTATATAGGATGCCGCCGATTTTACGCGAGGTTGTCTTGTCTATTTTGTCAGGTTTTACAGGTTATGTATGACAAGAAGATGATTTATATTTTGGAAGGGAAGCTTTGATTGTTCATTTTCTTGGAGGAAGATTTAACCTGGCTATCCTATTATCCATACCGAGCGAATCAGGGGAGTATTTGATTTCATTCTCTTTACCTTTTCACTTTTACATTCTTTACTTGAACATTGGGGACAATGTTCATCTTAAGTGTAAGGGGAGGGTAAAAAGATGATACTTTACATATGCACTTTCGCTTGAGTTTGTTTTGTTTAATGGTAGATGTGTAATAAAACTATGAGAAATACTTGTTAGTGCAATTTTAGCGCCAAATTTAAAATTTTTTACAACATTTAGGAGTGAAACTTTAGCCATAGCAAGTGTCTCATGGATAGGAGATTGTATGACTAGCACATAACCGTATATTCAGAAAAATTTTCCACCCAAATATGTGAGGTTCGCCTTTAGATTTGATAGGGAAAGCATTCATTATTGGTGCTTATGAGTGTACCGGTAGCATTTAGATTCTAGAACTTGCGTTAGTGATGCATCCTGAGACCGCTAGTGAGACTACATTCGTGTAGTAGGATTTACTACATGATAAGAGGCATTAGGATCACCCTTGTGTTAAACCTGTATTATGATTACTTGACCATTTAAGTCATATTACTTGGCTAGTTAAGTCAACTAATTTTTCCCACACCCTTAGCGTTGTACTCATTTTTAGTACACGAAACCCCTAGTACACCCCTCCGAGCCTATCTTTTCGTTTCTAACTTTAAGCATTTTACTTAAAGGAAGAATTTGTTACACCCCACTTAAATGTATAACCAAATCGCCTTAGCCTTCCGTGTATGCGCTCATTTTTAGTGCATTATTGTTATTTGTTAAACCCTAAGTTAACTATCTAATTGATTACATGGTTGGTAAGTTGAGTCATATCCTTGTACATATTGTTTTGGGACGATTGGGACTCATGGGTAAGTACTTATTTTATGGAGTAATGGGGAAGAACATCATTTTATTACCCCCATATGTACGTTAATCTTAAAAGTGCTCCAAGTGTTTTGATTTTCTTAATTCGAGTCATTAGATTAGTTAAATGTAAAGTATGTAAAGATTCAAGTGTAAGGGGAATTCTCATCCCCTATGATGTATTATTTTGGATGGTAGGGTAAGATTGTATGCAAAAAAAAAAAAAAAAAAAAAAAAAAAAAAAAAAAAATCGAAAAATCATGAAAAAGAAAAAAAAATAAAAAAAGGAAAAAGAGAAAAAACATATGGACTACCATCCCTTTTCATTCTATGTTCATTTTATGTTTTTGTTATTTTTCATTTATTAGCTTAAGTCGAGTCTAGTCTTGGCTTAGTAACGCCATCTTGTACATGTAATAAACTAAGATTGTTAACTCGCCACCAGCAAAACTTCCTTTATCCAACAAAACCGTGTATTTCATATCCCTACACCTAACGTTACAACCCTTTAAAAGACCTCTTTGATAGTTTATCCTAGGTGCTTACGCCATGTGGTGGAGGTTTGATCCTTTCCCAAGCCTATGGTAATTTATTTTGCTATGACAGGTAGTGAGAGATATCTTCCGTTTCCATATTGTAATTTACACTTTATTACACCCGAGAAATGTGAGTATCTAAACACTATTTGTGAGGTGCTTGTGTATG
The DNA here is from genome assembly GCA_030686995.1 of Artemisia argyi. Taxonomy (NCBI): domain Eukaryota; kingdom Viridiplantae; phylum Streptophyta; class Magnoliopsida; order Asterales; family Asteraceae; genus Artemisia; species Artemisia argyi. Next base: position 50,269 of record JARVZY010003036.1, read on the forward strand.
ACCTCCGTGCTTGTCTATTGGTCTTTAGTGGAACGATTATTTGTTGTAATTACTTTCATATTAGTGTTAAATGACCCCTAACTTGTATCTTGAGTAGAATAAAAGCGCATTTGCTTGAGGACAAGCAAATCTCAAGTGTAAGGGTATATGATGAGGCGAAAAATTATCCGTTTTTAGGGGGTCATTTAAGCCCGAATTCGAATTTATTTGATCAAATATTGCCCTAAATCGTTCCTTTTGTGATTTTAGGTACTTTGGGAGTGAAATCTGGAAAAGGAAGCAATTCGGACGTTTTTGGAGCACAAAAGTGAAGAAAACGTCAAAGTCTTAATTTTTCATGCTGGGAACAGTAGGTGACGGCGTCAAGAGCAAATCCTTGACGGCGTCAAGAGCAAATTTCACAAATTTCCATGACGACCCAGAAGAGTTTTGACGGCGTCACGTAGGAATGGCGTCAAGAGTAAAAGAGTCATGACGGCCTGGAAGTATATAAGTCTTGACGGCGTCAGAAGTAGATCTAGGCAGTCCGAGGAATGTTTTGGCGGCGAGGTGACGGCGTCACAAGATTACTCTTGACGCCGTCAAACCTATTTTTCTATATATAGTTTTCTAATTTTTCACATTTAAGGAGAGAAGTTTTGGGAGAAACCCTAAGTACGATTTTGGTGTAAATTTACAGGTTTTTCAAGAGTTCCAACCCCTTGATACCTTGCATGATTAATCAAGATAAGTGTTCTTCTAATTCAATCAATATGTCTATGTGTTGGTTGTCTATATCATGTTCTTATCTTAATTCTATCATGCTAGGCTAGATCTCTTTTGTGTTTGCTTAGATCTAATGAAACCTAGATATTGATTATGTGTTGATTACTTGTTTATTCTTGTCTTGGATGAATGATTTATATGTTAGGCTTAAGAAAACTGGCAGATCTCCAATTGGTAACATGCTTGAACGTCTTAAGAAACATGAACCAACGCGCACTATGTCTTTATTGGTTGTATTTAATGCATGAGCCACTGTTTACAATCCCTATAGTTGTGTTGGGCATGGTGTAGGAGGAGATAAGAGCTCATAGAATTGGGGAGTTATGTGTGCCACCCCATGAATGGTATTAAGGAATACGATCCGTCATCCATGCAATTATAACAAGTAATTAACGTGTAAAAGATATCTAGGGAGTAATGAAATCTAAGTAAATACATTTTCTCCAATTACTGCTCACAACTTTAGTATAAATTAGTTTATTTTCATTTTTAGTATTTTATTTTGATTGCATCTTAGTATTGGGTTAGTTGAATAGCAACTAATTCCGCCCACTCTTCCAAAACCCGAGATTTTAATTTGCTTTCTAAAAAATATAAAAACACAAAAATAATCATCCTTCACCTTTAGACCTAGTATTTAGGCTTTCTAATCCTAGCGACACTATTCCTAAGCTGAACGATCAATCCCCCGGTACTTGTCACTATACTATACTACAACGATCAGGTACACTGCCTAGTGGGGGTTGTAAGCTTCTCGAGATCCCTCGAGAGGTAAAGCCTGTTGCGATTCCCACGCATCACTCCCTTAACTAGATAAAAACACCCTAAAACATCAATATATATATTGATTATATATCTTGATGACGTCTATTGATTTTAGTAGTATTAACAAGTTTTATGACCAAGTTTTAAGTTTCAAATAACTACATATAGTGATAGTTTGTTCATGAACCAAACGCCCATGTTATCTTCATGAACCATTTTATAACAAATTGAAAAGTATATTTTGATTGTTTAGGACGTTAAAACAATGTAATGTAGTAAGTTTTAAGTGGTTTTTGAGAGTTATATCAACAATGTGCCTCTTGAAAAATAAAATTCAACAAGGGTTTATGGGCGATTAATGATTTTTGACAAGATGATATGTTACACTAAATTTTAGTTGCAAAACATCATCCTAATCCTATGGGGAGCATTTGGTAGTTCAATTTCTAGCTTCTATTTCACTTAAAATTGAATTAAAATAAATTTTAATAAAATGCATAATTATTGATTAGACACCAAATCGAATGAAATGTGATGAAATGCATGTTGGAAAACTTACAAAAGATGTTGTTATATGTTTGGTTGATGTTTGACCCTTGCGTAACAACCCCGGATTGGTGATATGATGGAGGATTTTGATGGTTTTAGGTATTTTGGTTCGTACTCAGCAGCAGTAGGGAAGAAGTGAATGAGCAAATGGAGTGTTTGAGAATGGAATTAAGGAGGAAAACGGATTTAGAAGTGTCAGATGGCCGGTCCCCTTAAACATTAAGGGGACCGCCCTCGATAACAAGCCGGTCCCCTTAATTATTAAGGGGGGCGCCTTTGAAATTTTCCAAATTTCGCGGAATTAGTTTCTGGAATAAAAATATTTATACGTATATAATTAGATTTATAATATATCAAAAATACGTAAACGTTTATTGGCACGATGAGAAAATTCTTAACAATTTTTAATTACCGTTTCGATAATTAAAATATACCTTTGACAATTTTGGATAAAATGATCAAAGTGTTAAGTTGATGAAGGGTTTGAGGTGTGTTCGGAAATATGTGAATAAGTGTATATATATATATATATATATATATATATATATATATATATATATATATATATATATATATATATATATATATATATATATATATATATATAAGTGTGAGTGAAAAATGAGTTGATGTAAATGGGTTGAAAGACAGTAGCGGAGATAGGATAACGTCGGCGAGAGGAGTTTGTTTCATCCATAGTGTTCGCGTGCGAATGCGTTCTTGCATGATAAAAGTCCACTTTGACTCATATCCCTTCATCATCATGAGTCTCCTAAAAGAGGACTTGACAGACTAACGCGAGGGGGGAAGGAAAGGGTTCGATAAAGAACGATTTCCTGGAGTTCTAGAAAGTCAACTAATGACGTATCTAGGTTATGTGCAAGCAATTATATATATATATATATATATATATATATATATATATATATATATATATATATATATATATATATATATATATTTTATATGTATTAAGTATAAGAGTATATATATGATCGAACAAGTAGAGAGAAGAAAGCAAACTATATCTATGCAAACAATGTAATCAATTAAAGCATATTTATCTAAGCATTGCAATGAGTTATGAAAGAATGGCGTACCCGGTGGTCTTCAAAAAATCTTCAAAATCATCAATATGACATATAGACTTTGAAAAAGTCTATGTTGAGAGAAACTTCAAGATTGTCTCAAGGAAAGTTTATCTAGCCATTCGATCCCCATTGTCTCTTTGGTCCAAAGTTGTTTGGTCCAAACATGTTTAACATTTGACTAGGATGCACGAAAGGTGGTAGTATACCCCAAGGATTGTAGCTTTGTTGGTAGTTCCACATTTGATTACTATTGTTATTATAGTTTTGCCTATTTTGGTTTCTTCTTGGTTGAGGTGTTTTAGACCTAGGTTTAGAATTATTTGATTTTCTAGGTGGTGGTGTTTTAGATCTTGTCTTAGATTTAGAATATCCTACCTCGTTTTTTAAAGACGGCTTATAAAAAGTTTTTACTTCTTCATTGTTGGCAAGAGGTATTTTTCTATCATTTACAAGTATATACTTAGGATTAGATTTTAGAGGTTTTTGTTCGTTAGGTTCATTTTCGAATTTGACATTTTTAATCTCGCTTGTTGAAGCTTCATTTGAGTTAAATCCTAAACCGGTTTTATTTCTTTGAACACTTATTATTTTATTAAGTGAGCGACTACTATTTTCAAATTTATTAAGTTTGCTAATTTCTTCCCTAAGTATTTCGTTTTCATCTTTAAGCATTTGACATGACTTGCATTCTTCAAAATTTTTTTTACCTTTTTCAAGTTGATGTATTTTAATTTTTAGTTCAAGTACTTCATTTCCCAATTGATTGTTTATGTATTTTAGTGATTTGTTTTTAGCCATTACTAGTTGTCCTAATTTGCATAGCCTATTATATTCATTATCTAGATCTTTTTCATCTAATGATAAACTTTCATCACTAAAATATTCGGTTTCGGAATGTACCTCATTTGATGTATTCGCCATAAGACACTTTTCTTCTTTTGTCGTTTCTTTCTCATCTTCATCACTATCACTCCAAGCACCTCCAACAAAGGCTCTTTGATTTTGATCTCTTGTCATCATTGGACATTTTCCGATGAGGTGATTTGGATCACCACACTTGAAACACTTTCTTTCAATCTTGTTGTTCTTGTCATCTTTACTCTTTTGAAATGTTTTCTTTTCATCATACGGTTGTTTTACGAATCTTCCTCGCCTTTTGAAGAATTTCTTGAAATCTCTTACGGCCATGGCGTATTCTTCGTCATCACTTTCGGAAGATGAGCTATCTTCGATACTAGATTCCTTTCTAGCTTTCAAGGCGATTGACTTGCTTTGCTCTCGTTTTTCTTTGACCATTTCGGAGTCCTTCTTAATGATGACTTCGTAAACTTTTAGATTTCCAATTAATTCATCAAGTTGCAATGTTGACAAATTCTTCGATTCTTCAATAGCCGTCACTTTAGCTCGCCATTTTGGATGAAGAGCCCTAAGAAACTTCCTAACAAAATTCTTACTAGAAAAATTCTCATCAAGTGCTTTTAAACTTGTGATGATAGTGTTAAATCTAGCAAAAGCATTATCAATTGATTTCTCTTCCGGAATCGTGAATTGCTCATATTATTGAACAAGTAGATCTATCTTATTATCTTTGACTTGACTATTACCTTGGTGAGTTATTAGTAAAGAGTTCCAAATTTCTTTTGCGGTTTCACACATAAAGATCCTTTCGTACTTTTTACGTGGTAGCGCATTATAAATAACCATTTTTGCTTCATTATTATTAGCAAGTTTTCTTTTTAAATCATCATTTTGTTTTTCAAAAGGTACGATTTCATCTTTCTTAGTTTCCGGGTTATTTTGAATAGGTAAAAAATCACCATTAGTAATAACATGCCAAAGATCTAGATCTTTTGACTTCACATAAGTTTCGAATCGATTTTTCCAATATAAAAATTCATCACTTTCAAATAGTGGTGGTCTTTGCATATATTGCCCTTCTAAATATTTTTCAGATTCCATAGATCGTTACAAGTTTTAAAATACAATATATTTTAAAGATCTTGCTAGACGTGGCTCTTGATACCAATTGTGGAAAACTAGAAGGGGGGTTGAATAGTTTTACGTCCTTTTAAAAATTTATTATCAAAAGTATTTTGTAGCTTATTAAAAACTTTCGATTTGATCTCAAGTGAATTCAAATGACAAACAATATAAGCAATTCTAATGTAATAATGAAAGTATTGAAATGTAATGAAGAAAAGATAGAGTTAGAAAGATCAAACCACAACACGTGAATTTATAGTGGTTCGGCTACAAGGACACCTTCCTTGCCCTACTCCACTCCCCGAGTACCACACTCGAGAGTTTTCTTCACTATGTCAACAAACTCCTTATGGTGGAGAAACCTTACACACCTTGGCTTACACGAGTTAACGACACTAAGCTAAATGTCGAGTTCTAATCGTAGCTAGAACCAATCTCACGACTTCTTCAAGGCTTCACACCTTCTTCACAACTTCACAACTTCTTCAAGGCTTCACACCTTCTTCACACCTTCACAACTTCACACCTTCTTCTATGCACAACTAATTCACAACTACTAAAATATTTTACAACACACCTAGTTTCTACAATCAACAAATTTACACAACACTTTTACAAATATCTAACACAACTACAATATGAAACTAGCTATTCACAACACTACTACAATTAGATGGATGTAGAGAAGTGTTCTTCTTCTTGCACTTGAATGAATGAAGCTTTGGATCACTTGGAAACAAAGACTTATGAATTATATGATCAAAGGATTTTAGATCTAGAAATGGAAGTTGGATCAGAAAGTTTATGGTGCAAAAAGGTGAGAAAAATATGTGGAATGATCCAATATTTATAGGGCCAGAAAATACTGTTCTGGAGCGTGTCGGTCCCCTTAATTAGAGGCCGGTCCCCTTAATCATTAAGGGGGCTGCCTAGTAAAATTTAGGGGGCCGCCCTCCTGAACGTTGGAAAAGTTTTTCTGGATAAAATTTGCCCTTTTTGGTTGGAAATTTGAAATCATATCTTTGTGGTTTAATATAGCATTACCAAAAATGATTTACAAATATATATAAAATGTTTATATCATTTTATAAGATGTTATGTCTTAGGACAAAATTTCCTTTGATCATGTAATGCATAAGATGCTTAGTTTATGCATACCTTAAGTGATATTAGATGTAGAAGTAAATATTTGTTACAAAATACTTGTTTACTTCTTAATCTTGACTTAATTTGATTTAAGTTTTGTGATTATCAAAATATAGGTTTATTGAGAGATATTAATAACCTTTTTAAGCATTATTTATATCAACAAAATTAGTATTAAAATATAATCGTAATTTTTATTGTATGAGAGTGAAATATAATGCATCAATGTTTTATGTCTATTGCATGATAGTAGTGAGAATCAGACAATCTTATTTTTTATATCTAATGCATCCCTGTTTCAAATGGTACTGCATCACATATCTATATATACTGCATCATACTATTTATTATTAGTGCATCACATATCTATATATACTGCATCATATTATTTCTTATTAGTGTATCACAATGTAACAAAAGATAGAAAACTTACAATAAGCAAAAGTAATGGTCCACTGAAAATTTTGTTTGGCTTATATCCGGAACACTCCTTGACCATACACTCTACAACGTACGAGCACCAATCCATCTGAGACACGTTATCAGTATTAGAGAGAATTGGTATAATTCTCTCATTTACCTCCCCATCTTTGTTTCCTTGGCCAAATATGGAGAAGAACAGTACAAGGAAAGCAACCCGAAACTCCCAATCAACTTCAGTTAGACTGCACAAATGTTCCTCTAACTTCGATATATAAATTTTTTTTAACAACAATACTTTCCATTATGTCTCTCCATTTTGCAGTAGTCTCCTCATAAAGATTTTTCTCAGCAAGCGCTTCAACTTTTATATCACCCATTGGGATTCATAGCATATCCCTAACCAATTCTCGAGTAATTTTTATTTTTCTTCCATCATTCATTTTAATCGAGCAGGTTTTTTAATCGAAATTTCTAACCACCCACAACCCTAATTCTGATGGTATAGAATAAAAATTGAAGTTATTATGAAACTCGCCAAATCCCATCTTTCTTAATTCCTCCACCTGTTGACTTCTTAAATTCTCCAGAACCTTCTTCAGATTTCTCGGTGACATTCTTATTTTGAAAGATTTGGGTTCGTTATATCTAACTTCCTGTATAAAACCTTCGTCTTCCCACTTAACTTTTTCCTTTTTAACTTTCTTCTTTCTTACAAGAGCCATTTTTGAATATGAACTTTCAAAATCTGATTCAGAATCCATCTCTATTGCAGGTCTTTTACCCTTTCTTTTCTTTTCACTTGTACTGCATTCAGTAATAGAAATGGTTTTCTTCTTCTTCTTCAATTTTGGTGCAGAATATTTAACAATCTTTCCGGCTACATTTTTCTTCTTTTTTGCCGCATGTTCAAGAACAAGACTATTAAGTAATTCATTCCATTTTTCTTTAGCAGCCTCTTTAAAAGCTGCTATTTTAACTGTATCTTCTTCGTCTGATTCTTCGTCATCTGTTTCATTATAACCAATTGAAACTCAGTTCAATTTCTAGTACATCAATGAAACCATCATCAAACATAAAAAATAACTTTTGCACATCACATAATCTATATTTACCCTAATTTATCCTCACACGCTGTAAAATAAAAGGTACTACAACTCAGTTAATCAACTAGTACATCATATAAATTAAATGCTACTGCAACTCAGTTAAACCGCTAGTACAACATATAAACCATCAACCACACAAAATCTCTTTCGTACATCACATAAGCTTCATTTACCCTAACTTATCCACACACGCCGCAAATCAAATAGCAGTGCATCTCAGTTAAGTCTCTAATACATCATATAAGGCATCAATCTTTTAAAATCTCTTTCGCACATCACATAAGCTATATTTTCCCTAACTTATCCACACATGCCGCAAATCAAATAGCAGTGCATCTCAGTTAAGCCTCTAATACATCATATAAGACATCAATCTTTTAAAATCTTTTTCACACATCACATAAGCTACGTTTACCCTAACTTATCCACACACGCCGCAAATCTAATATCAGTGCATCTCAGTTAAGTCTCTAACACATCATATAAGGCATCAAACTTTTAAAATCTCTTTCGCACATCACATAAGCTACGTTTACCCTAACTTATCCACACACGCCTCAAATCAAATAGCAGTGCATCTCAGTTAAGTCTTTAATACATCATATAAGGCATCAAACTTTTAAAATCTCTTTCGTACATCACATAAGCTACGTTTACCCTAACTTATCCACACACGCCGCAAATCAAATAGCAGTGCATTACAGTTAAGCCTCTAATACATCATATAAGCTATCAACCACACAAAATATCTTTCGCGCATCTCATAATCGATATATATTCTGACTTAGCCTAAATCATACCTATCAACATACATCCTACTGTATTAAACTTCATTTTCTAGTACATCAAGAGTACTAGAAAATGAAGTTTAGTACATCAAGCTACCTTTACCCTACATTGTCCTCAACACACCGTGAATATATCTCTACTGCATCTCAATTAAACTTCTAGTGCATCACATAAATAGTCAAACATTCAACTTCTAACACGCCGCAAAATAAATGATACTGCATCACAAATAAACTACTAATACATCATATAAGGCATGAAACATACAAAATCACTTCGCACATCTCATAAAGTTTATTTACCCTAACTTATTTCAAAATAAATGCTACTGCATCACAAATAAACTACTAATACATCATATAAGGCATGAAACATAAAAAATCACTTCAAATCTCATAAACTTTATTTACCATAACTTATTTCAAAATAAATGCTACTGCATCACAAATAACTTTTACCTGATGGTTCCGCGATCAATTTTTTCGATTCAGCTTGTTTTTTAACTTTTCTTCTTTTTTCTGCTTCATCACTCATCTTTAAACTTTTTTTTTTTTATTTTTTTTTGCTAAATTTATAAAAAAAATGAACTATTAGTAATTATAATAACAAATCGATGCAGTAAATCATGATATATTTTAATAAAAAACTTACGAGGTAATGATTTTTGTGGTAGATTCGTACTCGCCATTCATAAATCAGTCGATGCAGTAATTTTTGATAGATTTTAGTAGGGTTTTTATTTTTTAGAGAGAGAAAGGAAATGATCGGAATGGGGAGAAAGAGAGAGAGAGTGAATGATATTCAGAGTTAGGTGATATTTTTAGTTGATGCATCTTAGACCCTCAAGTTTGTAATATTTACAAAAACGCCACTCCGCTTTTTTAAACTTGTAATTTAAATCCAATGGTTGAGATCACTTCCTACACTTTTTATTATAACACCCTTTTTTATAATAACCTCACCCTATATATATATATATATATATATATATATATATATATATATATATATATATATATATATATATATATATATACTGTGGAAAACTAGAAGGGGGGTTGAATAGTTTTACGTCTTTTTACTTAGTTATAAAAATTAGTTTTAGAGTTTTGCTTAGCCTTTTAAAACTTAGATTCGAAAATATGTGATCTCAAGTCTTATACAATATAAACAATTAATGCTACACAAAGTATAATAATGATAAATAATGAAATAAGTAGGAGATGGAAAGATCGAACCGCGAGACAAGAGATTTATAGTGGTTCGGCTACAAGGACACCTTCCTTGCCCTACTCCACTCCCCGAGCACCCAACTCGAGAGTTTTCTTCACTATATCAACAAGCTCCATTATGGCAGAGAAAACCGTATACACCAATATACACACCAATCTACACACCGCTTCTCACACCACAACTTCGTCACACCTAAGTCACATCTTCTACACAACTTCTACAAATCTATCTACTTCACGACTAACTACTCCACACCTATCTTCTTCACACCAATCTAATACCTATCTTATCTTCTTCACATCAAGCTACTAACTAATCACACAATCAATATCTAACACAACTATCTACAATCAAATATTCACAACAATCTTCACAAAGAATAATGTAAATGATCTTTGATGATACACCAACAACATGGATGTGGAGATCATAACAAGTTGTAATACTTCTTGTCTTGAGGGATAGAAGTATTCTTCTCTTTCACTTGAGAGGATGAAGGTTGGATCACTTTGAAACAAAGAATTTATATACTTATGATCAAAGGATAAAAGAATGGAGAATTGGATCTAGATCAGAAAGTTTAGTAGTGCAAAAGGTGAGGAAAAAATCCAGGTTTAAGGTGGTATTTATAGGCAACAGAATCTGACAGAGGAGCGTGGCCGGTCCCCTTAAACCTTGGCCGGCCCCCTTAAAATTAAGGGGACCGCCCTTTATAATTAAGGGGGCCGCCCAGCTGAAACGGCCAGATTCTTTGTCTTTTAGTGGGGAAAGTTTATTTGGTGAAAAACTAACTGATTTTGGTTAAAAATTTGAATTCATATATTTAGTATGAATAAAACATTTTTCTTTATTACCAAAACTGTTTTTCAAAAATATATAATATGTTTATATAATTAAATAAACTTTGTAATTGTTTAATTAAACTTTCCTTTGATCATAAGATACACTAAACACTTTGTTTATTCATACCTTAAGTGATTTGGATGTAAAGAGAAATATTAATCACTAAATACTTGTTTATGTCATAGGTTTTAGTTCTATGAGTTTATATTTTGTGATAATCAAAACATAGAGATATTGATAACATGTTAATAATGTTTTTAGGCATTATTTATGTCAACAATCTCTCCCTTTTTGATTATTACAAAACCTTAAACTCAATATGTCTAAAACTTGTTTTTAGACAAGTATTATGTAGTTTATATTTCTCTTCTCCCCCTTTTTGTATTAATTAAAAAGGTTAAGCCGAGTAAGCTCCGCGAGGGAAGTTTAAACGGGTAGAAAGCTCCCCCTTAATGTATACACCCCTTCATTTGAGAGCACCAAGGGAATGAGCAATGGAGATCTTTGCTACAAAAATATTTGAAGAGAGCAAGATACACATATATGCAAAGCAACAATTATGCAACTAAACATAGATTCATTCAAGCATTGTAGGAAAGATAAACATTACAACATTCAATATGCTTGGAGCATATTAAAAAAAAAAAAAAAAAAAAAAAAAAAAAAAAAAAAAAAAAAAAAAAATACATAGTCCTATTTTGCCTAAGAGAGCACTTGGACTTGCTTGCAACCCATAGTTGATTGTTTTATTTGCTTGAAGAGAAACATAAGCATAAAGCTTAGATGTTTGATTGAGAGGGATATGGAGTGGAGTGTGGAACGGAAGAAGTGGATCTCACGATGTTGTATCGTGTTAAGGGTGGTATTGGATGATTGCGAGTGAGAAGATATTCAATCCAAGAAATATCTTCACTCAAGTAGAGGAGTTGTTTTTGAAGGAATATGCAACAAGGGCAAAAGTGAATGTGATTTGTAACTTGATCCAAGTTAAGAGAGTGGGGAAGGCAATTTGCGTAGGGTGATGATGGAGGTAGCCCTTTGTTACGTTGTGCAAGATGCATAGCAAAGAGATCACTAAGATCATGGATTTGGTTTATTTCATCACGGAACTTTTGTTTTTCTGAGGCAATGTGGAGGGGATCATAGGTTTGGTATGGATGAGTTGGGTTTGTGTAGTTGGAATTGTAGTTTGATGGTTGATCAAACTTGCATGGATCATGATAAGTTGTTGGAGGTTGAGAGGTGTAGTTTGGATTGAAGGAAGATGTTTGGCCAATGTTGTATGAGTTGTAAAGTGGATCAAATGAGTGATTTTGTTGGTTTGATGCAAAGTTTGGGAAATAAGAAGTTGGTGGTGAGGAATGATTTCCAACTTCATTTATGATGATGGATTTGTTTCGAGGGCTTTTTCTTCGCCAAACGGGTTTTTCCGTCATCCTTGCTAGCCTTGAGGCTTTTGATTTTGGTTTGTTTGGAGAGTTCATGATGGGATGAATTGAGAGCTTTGAGGATTGGGGATATTTATAGTGTAAGATTTGTGTGTTTGAGGATGGATAAGGTTTGTTTGGAGGATTAGGACAAAATGTGTTGGTGAAAAATGGGAAATGTAGGTTGAAATGGGCTAAAAAGCAGAAAAGATTCTGTAAACCCGACCATCAGATGGCCGGTCCCCTTAATTAGGGGGCGGTCCCCTTAATGATTAAGGGGGCCGCCTTACAGAATTAAGGGGGCCGCCCATCTGGTGATTTCCAGGTTGCCAGAATTGGGTTTTTGGCAGAAAATTTGCAGAAAGGTTATGTGTTTGGATTAGAATTCAAGCAAGTTCAAGTCTCTTAGGCAATATAGAGTCTAATCTAATCAAGATATAGCATGCATGCAAAAACACATAAACACAAGAGCAAATAATCAACATATAACAAGCAAGAGAAAGCAAATAAAGGTAAGCACAATTAAGCTTCCTAAGGCATCTATCTTAGATTAAAAGCAAGGATAATTAGTGAGAGAATAACTAATGATGGATCAAGATGACACTATTATTAATGAATTTATCCTAGTGAGTGTCTACATGCAACAAATGTGGAGTTGTGATTGTTTCGACTCCTAGAAGCAAAAAGAAATAACGATCCTAAGAAACAATCCAAATAATCTCCTTGATTCAATTTTTGCTCGACCATGAATGTCAAAGACATATATTAGATTATATATCTTGACAATTTATGTGAGAATTTATGCATGATTTTGAAATAGAATGTTTTTAGGATTAGTCAACAATGCAAGGAAAATGATTTTCATGGGGTTCCTAGATTGTGAGAATAATTTTTAGAGAAAATTGATTGAGTTTTAGAAAACGGTTTATGCAAAGAAAATAACTTTTCTCAATCTTTAGTTTTGGGCAAAATAGATTCCTAGACTCAGAAATGAAAGAAAAATGAATTTCATGCAAGTATAAATTTGAAATAATTCAATATAATTTAGTCAACTTGTTCCATCATTCCTAATCCTAAACGCAAGTGGTTGAATAATTCACGCTTAAGGGGTTTTGTGAATATATCCGCAATGTTGTCTTCCGATGCAACCTTTTCTATAGATATATTTCCTTTTTGTACATTATCCCTAAGAAAATGGTGACGTATTTCTATGTGTTTAGTCCTAGAATGTTGCACCGGATTTTTACTTAAATCTATCGCACCTTTGTTATCGCACATAATGGGGACATTTTCTAACCTAATGCCATAGTCTACGAGAGCTTGTTTCATCCATAGTGCTTGTTGACATGCCTTTCCGGCGCTTACATATTCGGCTTCGGTGGTAGAAATAGCAAGAGCGGTTTGCTTCTTCGAAAACCAAGATGTTAGACAACATCCCATAAACGTGCAAATACCGCTAGTGCTCTTTCTATCTACGTAGTCTCCCGCATGATCCGAATCCGCATAGACAATGGTTTCTATGCCGGATTCCTTAGGATACCATAATCCTAAGTGTATAGTACCTTTAACGTATCGGAAGATACGCTTAATCGCTTCTAGGTGAGAGGTTTTGGGATCCTCTTGAAAACGGGCACAAAGGCAGACACTAAACATGATGTCGGGTCTACTTGCCGTCAAGTATAGTAAACTTCCTATCATTCCTCTATACTTGGTGTTATCTATGGACTCACCTTCATCATCCTTTGTGAGCTTTACCTCCGTAGACATGGGAGTTTTCATGGGTTTTGAGTCTTCTAGGCCAAACTTCTTAAGCATTTCCTTAATGTACTTAGATTGGTTAAAAAGTATTCCATCTTCTAATTATTTTATTTGTAATCCTAGGAAGAAGTTAAGTTCACCCATCATACTCATCTCAAACTCATCATGCATGATTTTGGCAAATTCATCACACATGTCTTGACAAGTCGATCCAAATATAATGTCATCAACATATATTTGGACAATGATGAGATTTAGGTCTTTCCTTTTAGTGAAAAGAGTGTTATCTACCATTCCCATGGAATAATCATGTTTAATAAGAAAAGCTTTTAATCGATCATACCAAGCTTTGGGAGCTTATTTGAGTCCATACAAAGCTTTCTTTAACTTATAAACATAATCACGTTTTGCGAAGTCAATGAATCCTGGAGGTTGTGCCACATATACCTCCTCATTGATAAAACCATTAAGGAATGCACTTTTCACATCCATTTGGAATAACTTAAAATCTAGGGCGCAAGCATAGCCAAGTAATATCCTAATCAATTCTAGTCTAGCTACAGGGGCATAAGTTTCGTCATAATCAATTCCTTCTTGTTGATTATAACCTTGGGCAACTAACCTAGCTTTATTCCTAGTAACTATTCCATTCTCGTCTAACTTGTTCCTATATACCCATTTGGTTCCTATGATGGTCATATCCTTTGGATTTGGAACTAATTCCCAAACATCATTCGCCTTAAATTGATTTAATTCTTCTTCCATAGCTATAACCCAACTTTCATCCTTTAAAGCCTCGCTAATATTCTTAGGTTCTATTGCTGAGAGGAAACAAAAGAAATTATTTTTATCTTGGGCTTGTGACCTAAGGGTTCTTTGGTTAAGATGTCCTATTATATTATCTAATGGATGAGATCTAGATTCTTTAATATTACTAGTTTCGTTATCTTCTAAGTGAATGTCTACATTATCATTTCCTATGGGTTTTGTTTTACTAACCTCAATAGCTTCATCTTCGATTAAATCATCATCTTCTAAAGGTAATGTTTTAGGAGGTGGTGGTGTTTCATCAAATGTTATATTTAGTGATTCCTCTACTTTCATGGAGTGTTTGTTAAGTATTATATATGCTTTGCTATTTTGTGAGTATCCTAAAAATATTCCTTCATATGATTTTGGATCAAACTTAGTAAGATAGTCCTTAGTGTTTAATATATAGCATTTACTTCCAAATACCTTAAAGTAGCTTAAGTTTCGTTTTCTACCTCTTAATAACTCATAAGGAGTTTTTCCTAGAATTCTTCTAATTGATACCCTATTTAAAATATAAGTTGATGTATCTACGGCGTGACACCAAAATTTTTGTGGGATGGATTGTTCATTTAACATAGTTCTACTCATTTCTTGTAGTGACCTATTTTTTCTTTCTACTACGCCATTTGATTGAGGAGTACGAGGAGCGGAGAAATTGTGAGATATTCCATTTAACTCGCAATATTTTCTGAATTGTACTTCGTTATCAAATTCCCTACCATGGTCCGTCCTAATGGCAACTATTGAGCATCCTAATTTATTTTGAATCATTCTACTAAATATTTCGAATTTTTCAAAGGCTTGGGTCTTGTCACTTAAAAACCTAGTCCATGTGTATCGTGAGTAGTCATCTACCATTACTAAGGTATATTTGTTTCCTCCATAGCTCCGCACAGCGGATGGACCAAAAAGATCCATATGTAATAATTCTAGGCATCTAGTAGTGGATACTATATTCTTGGTTTTGTGACTAGCATGAGCTTGTTTTCCAATTTTATATGCATCACAAAAATGCTTGTCATATTTTAGATTAGGCGAATTTCTAACTAATTCCTTAGAGGCCAACGATTGTATTTGTTGCATATTAGCATGTCCTAATCTCCTATGCCATAGTGTAGAGTTTTCATCTAGGGTCGTTAGGCATATCCTATCCTCAGGTTTGTTTCCTAGTTTCATAACATATATGCCACCTTTTCTAATTCCTCTACCTATAATTTTTCCATCTTTAACTATTTTGCTATCATCTTCGGTAAATGTGACTCTACATTTATTATCACATATTTGTCCTACACTAAGCAAGTTATATGTTAACTTATCTACATGCTCTACATTTTCAATAGTAAGTGAGCCTTGAGAGATCGTACCTTTGCCAATGATTTTTCCACGTAAGTCACTACCAAAAATAACGTTACCTCCATTGTATGCCTTGTATGTAGAGAATAGATTGTGATTCCCCGTCATATGCCTCGAACATCTGCTATCTTTGATCCATTCGTCAGGTTCCAAGTCAATTCCTAAACATATTTCGTCGGTTTCTTTTGCCATGAAACACTTTTCGTCTCTTGGCTTTTCAACTTCTTCTTTGTCACTATCAGTACATGTTCCACTAACAAAAGCACCTTGACTTTCGTAACCCGGTGGCTTTAGACATTCGCCAACGAAATGATTTGGACTTCCACATCTAAAGCATTTTCTCTTCCCGTAGTTGTCACTTCTATTCCTTTGGAATGCTTTTCTTTCGTCTCGTGATGATCTAGTGAATCTTCCTCGTCTCTTGAAGAACTTCTTGAATTCTCTTACGGCCATTGCATATTCTTCGTCTTCACTTTCGTCACTTGAATCATCATCATCACTAGGTTCCTTTTTGGCTTTTAGAGCAATTGATTTGGTTTGTTCTTTCTTGACTTTGACCGTTTCCGAATCTCTTCTTATGATTTCTTCATGAATCTTCAAGTTGCCAATTAGTTCATCTAGAGATAACGTCATCAAGTTCTTTGATTCTTCGATTGCCGTGACCTTAGCTCGCCATTTTGGATGCAATGCCCTAAGAAATTTTCTAACACAATTTTTACTAGAAAATGTCTCATCAAGTGCTTTTAAACTTGTGATGATAGTGTTAAACTTAGCAAAAGCATTATCAATTGATTCCTCTTCCTGAATCATAAATTGTTCATATTGTTGTACAAGAAGATCTATTTTATTATCTTTGACTTGGCTATTACCTTGGTGAGTGATTAGTAAAGAATCCCAAATTTCTTTGGCGGTTTTACACATAAAAATTCTTTCATATTCTTTGCGTGGTAACGCATTATAAATTACCATTTTAGCCTTATTATTTTTTGCTAATTTCTTTTTCAAATCATCATTTTGTTTTTCAAAAGATACAATTTCATTCATTTTAGTTTCAACATTATATTGAATAGGAGGAAAATCACCAAAGGTAATAATATGCCAAAGATCAAGATCTTTAGATTTCACATACGTTTCGAATCTATTTTTCCAAAATAAAAATCCATCACTTTCAAATAGTGGTGGTCTTTGCATAAATTGCCCTTCTAAATATTTTTCAGATTCCATAGATCGTTACAAGTTTTAAAATACAATATATTTTAAAAATCTTGCTAGACGTGACTCTTGATACCAATTGTGGAAAACTAGAAGGGGGGTTGAATAGTTTTACGTCTTTTTACTTAGTTATAAAAATTAGTTTTAGAGTTTTGCTTAGCCTTTTAAAACTTAGATTCGAAAATATGTGATCTCAAGTCTTATACAATATAAACAATTAATGCTACACAAAGTATAATAATGATAAATAATGAAATAAGTAGGAGATGGAAAGATCGAACCGCGAGACAAGAGATTTATAGTGGTTCGGCTACAAGGACACCTTCCTTGCCCTACTCCACTCCCCGAGCACCCAACTCGAGAGTTTTCTTCACTATATCAACAAGCTCCCTTATGGCGGAGAAAACCGTACACACCAATCTACACACCGCTTCTCACACCACAACTTCGTCACACCTTCTACACAACTTCTACAAATCTATCTACTTCACGACTAACTACTCCACACCTATCTTCTTCACACCAATCTAATACCTATCTTATCTTCTTCACATCAAGCTACTAACTAATCACACAATCAATATCTAACACAACTATCTACAATCAAATATTCACAACAATCTTCACAAAGAATAATGTAAATGATCTTTGATGATACACCAACAACTTGGATGTGGAGATCACAACAAGTTGTAATACTTCTTGTCTTGAGGGATAGAAGTATTCTTCTCTTGCACTTGAGAGGATGAAGGTTGGATCACTTTGAAACAAAGAATTTATATACTTATGATCAAAGGATAAAAGAATGGAGAATTGGATCTAGATCAGAAAGTTTAGTAGTGCAAAAGGTGAGGAAAAAATCCAGGTTTAAGGTGGTATTTATAGGCAACAGAATCTGACAGAGGAGCGTGGCCGGTCCCCTTAAACCTTGGTCGGCCCCCTTAAAATTAAGGGGACCGCCCTTTATAATTAAGGGGGCCGCCCAGCTGAAACGGCCAGATTCTTTGTCTTTTAATGGGGAAAGTTTATTTGGTAAAAAACTAACTGATTTTGGTTAAAAATTTGAATTCATATATTTAGTATGAATAAAACATTTTTCTTTATTACCAAAACTGTTTTTCAAAAATATATAATATGTTTATATAATTAAATAAACTTTGTAATTGCTTAATTAAACTTTCCTTTGATCATAAGATACACTAAACACTTTGTTTATTCATATCTTAAGTGATTTGGATGTAAAGAGAAATATTAATCACTAAATACTTGTTTATGTCATAGGTTTTAGTTCTATGAGTTTATATTTTGTGATAATCAAAACATAGAGATATTGATAACATGTTAATAATGTTTTTAGGCATTATTTATGTCAACATATATATATATATATATATATATATATATATATATATATATATATATATATATATATATATATATATATATAATAAAACAAAACCCATATTGAGAATTTTCTATTTCAAGAAAATGCATTCATACCTTATTTAGTAATAATTTTATTAAAAAAAATTATTTTCTTATTAGGTAACATTTTATACTTTTCTATAATACAAGTAGAAGATAAATACAAAAAATATAGATAAGATGCAATTAATAATAGGATTAAAAATTTTAAATAATTATCTTTAATAATAAAAAACTATAATTAAACATCATAAATCAAACAAAACAAAGATTAAATTATTTATTTTTTAATAAATAAAAATATATGATTAAAAAATTTTAAAAAATCCGCGCATGCGCGGGTATTATAACTAGTATATATATATATATATATATATATATATATACCTATACATTATAAGGCAACATGGATGCACTTCAAACTTCACTAAAACATGACACTTAATATCTTTAGACTACGACAAGTGGAGCGATGACAATAGGATTAATGTTAAACTTTAACACGTGTTATGTTTCACATAGATAATATATACGTAGTAATACATTGTAATCTACCTATATGGTAAAGACTTCTATCTACCATCTTTTAACCTGAAACTTCAATGGAAAATTCATCAACCAACTGGTTAGAATCTTTATTACTTTCATATACTCTAATTTTGTTGCACATAGTCTACCATTTTATTTTAAATTTATCTTGTTCATTTTATCAGATTGGTTGGATCTATAAAATCAACTCTTTTAGCATCTTTAACGGACGCGTATCCTTATTTACAAGATGACATCTTCTACTTTGTTTCTACAAATTAAAAAATACACCCTTTCCATCTATTATTCTTTTAACATGCTTTATAAACAGAGTTGTTGGAACCGGCACTGTAACGACGATGAAAAGGTAGGAGCGCTGGGAGATCGACGGTGCTGGTGGTGCGATATCATCGCCGAAACAGCGACAATACTTGCACTAATAATGGCAAATCATGCCGCTGATGATTTCGGAGGTAGAGATCAGAAATTGTTGATTTATAAAACAGAGTAAAGTGGTTTTCATTTTAGAGACAAGAAGGTTGTGGGTTATCTGTTAGTATTGTTTTTTTAGTTTTTAAGTATAAATTAATGTTGGAGAGACACCAGTGCAGCAAAAATTTTTAATATGAATCCAAGTGGGTCGTGCGTAGCACGGCCAAAAAGATTGCCTAGTATATATATATAGTAGTAGTCTTTTAACATGGCTTACTCGCTTTGAAGTTTAAGTAGGAACAAGAACAGTCAAATTAAAGTACCATCTTCTTGATTAATGGGTAGAAAGTATATGTACAATATGATCGACTTGAATGACGAGAATTAAAAATTGTACATGCATACATCGGGACCATCTTCTGCAATTCCTCACTCTTTCATATCCAAAAAAACCCGAAATCATCTATTGAAGAAAAACAATATATATGATCCCGTATCAAGAGTTGTCTATCCATGTATCTTGAATACAAACCCTCGACGATAAATTCTAGAAAGGGATAATTACTATTATACCCCGATTGCCCAAGTGACTTGCTTTTTTGCCTTAAATTTGGAGTTTTCGTATTTATATCAAGACAACTTGTAGTTTTTGGGCAACTGCAATCTGCGAATGACAAGTGTCACTTTTCGAATTACTTTTTGGGCAACTTGTGTACTTTTTGAGCAACTTGTGTACTTTTGGGCAACTGACTGCCCTCATATCGAACACATGGCGTTATATGAGTCGAGTTGCCTAGTTGCCTGAGGTATATACAAAAACTTCGAATTCAGGAGAAAAAAACAAAATCACTTGAGCAATCTGGACATATTATTATCCCTTATAGAAATTACTAAACTAGTCCCGGATTTATCAAAGTTGCATTACATCCCAACTAAATAATCAACTATTTCGTCGTTCTAAAATATGAATTATTTCATACTCATTTGTCTGCCACCACTAAGTGCATATCTTCATCAAGATTTAAGATCAAACTTTCTAACTAACCCCACTTGCTTTTGACTCATTTTTGGCTCCAATATTAGAATGTGGGCATCTTTAGTTATATAAAGGTTACATGATGAACAATGGAGGTAAAGCTAAAAGCAAATTGACAAGAAAAAGAAGTGCAATTAATAATATATTTGCCAATTGCCATGGGTCATAACTTATACGAATCCAAGCTAACGAAATACATGCTCTTGCTTGTTATGGATGCCTATATATGTATGGACATGGAACAATAATAGTAGTAAACCCTAGTACATTGCTATTAGCCTTACTTAACTTACTTATTCAATATATATTTACAAAATAGTTTATTTTGATGAAGGCCACTTGGGGAACGTGTATCAATCATTTTATCAATGACCTTGTAGGTAGCTAGGGTTTCTTTTACAGAGAATCTTGAACCAAATATTTTTCGAACATTCGAGTTTATCTAGCAAAGTTTCAAGTTAAAAGAGGAACTTTTCCAAATCCAAAATCAAATGTAAGCGATGGCCTCAGAAATGAGTGAGTCGATAAACTATATATGATGTTCAAAAAAAATAAACTATATATGTGGTTACTTTGAACAATGAAAACTAATATCGATTCCAAAAGAAGTCTCTCATGCACATTTACTAGTCGGGCAATTGTTAATACTTTTAAATAAACATTTCACGAATAAGAGACAAGGACCTCAATTTATAATAGGGTATGCTATACAATAGTAACAAACTTTTCTTCATGTTCTATTATTATTCAGATATTTTTTTTTTCCGCTTTATGTTACAAATTTTCAAATTTTGTTTTCATATCATACTTGTTGATGACGTGTCAACACTGGTGAAATTACAAAACAACTTTGACACGTCAGTAATAAGTATGATATCAGAATATTACATGTATGTATGATACTGCAACATGAAATAAAGTTTGTTAATATATACGGAGTAACTTAAACCCTTTATAAAACTCTAGTTGGGAAATTTTATGATGGTCTAGTTTAATGTTAATCATTTGTGGACTTAAGATGCTCAGGATTATTCATCAACAACACTTCATTGAGAATTCAGAACAACGATCTTTAGTTATATTGCAAACATATTTCAACCATTTGGGTATCTCACGACTCATGAGACATGAATTGTTTCAATGTGTGTATAATAAAACTGTAAACTACATCATGATACTAATTAGCTAGTTAGTGATATGAGCAAAAGAGGTGTTTGGATAGTTTGTTTTATAAACCAATGTAACAAGCAACATGATATGTACTTCTGTTGTCGTCCATTACATTGTAAATCTTATATGCATCAATAATTGGTTTAGCACTATGACACCCTTCAAATCTTCGATCACACCTTTTTCCCATCCACTTTCTTATGAGCAAATCACTTTCCTTCGACACAATGTACTTGGTACTATATAACTTTGTGTCTTCTCATCATACTTTTGATGTTCATACAGTTACTTGTTCATGCACTTCAACAATCTTTTTTCTTCGGGTTACCCAAAATTTGGATACAAATGGCTCTGATGTACGGCGATCATTTTATATAACTATTTAACTACGTATATGGTCACCTTATGCTAATTATAAGAATGATATGGTGTAGTATAGTACACCATGTTTTTCAAATAATTGTTGACAGATCTACGTATTACAGTAGATAGAACTTAACTTGAACTTAATTATATACACGCTTCCATGAAATGATAACTTCAATTATCTGGTGTATGATTCTCAGCTCGTAACTGAAATTTTTTACATCGTGGGGAATTTTCTTGTTTTTACATCGTGGGGAATTTTCTTAATGTATATTCTTGCGAGACGTGTGTTGGGCCTTTAGAAGTTTATTTATGTAAAGACAATAATGGACCACAGAACCAATCTATTTTGCAATCAAACATTCATTCACGAATGCTATGATATCCTTACCGTGTATATTTTAATCTAATGGTAAAACATTTTCTTTACACTTCACCTACAATTCAACCACATTAATACACGTACTATATCCTTGTCAAAAAAAGTACATAATTTATTGCACCATTTGGAAGGCAAAGTCACGACCCAAAAGGGCAGAAAGATGAATAACATAGCCGGTCCCCACTTCTCGATAGTCGAAAAATGCAAAGGGCTGAAAAATGAACAAAGCGGTGATCAATCGAATAACTTTTGACAAAGGTAAAGAAAAAAAAAAAAAAAAAAAAATCACTGGTTTGTTATTTTGTCACCTAAATATTGTTTCTTTTGGCTTCTTTAAGCAAAGAAAGAATATGTTCTTATGGTAGTGACTTCTAGTTTTAAACTTTGGATGCTTAATCTCGACCTATGCTTTTTGCTTTTCTTTTTTATATAAAGCTTGGGTTAAATTTCTCTTTGAATATATTAATGATATCCTAGTTTGAGCTTACTTTATTTAATTAAGTGGGGTTTTATTTTAAAGTTCTTCCTTTGTGAAAAAATAGTGGTGTAAAGGAGTTAGATGCGGAGCAGATGCCAATAAGCCCGCGTATATTCCTAATCAAATTCACTTATATTCTTTTACAACAATTTTTTTTTTTTTTTTTTTTTTTTTTTTTTTTTTTTTTTTTCACCATGGTTTATGATTTTTGTCCCACTAATCCACTGTTTCTTAAGTAAAGCCCTTCATTTTCAACAGGCTAACGAGATAACTTCAGGGTTGTTTGAATCTGACAAGAATTGAACACGAGACCTCACAGATTTTAATGTGATAGTCAATAGCCCATTTGCCACTAAGGCACCCCTGAGTGGTTTACAACAACAAACCCAAACGCCGGCGCACTAATATTTTTCCCAAGTGATACTTTTTAATGTTCCTCAAAACAAGAGTTGAAAGAGCAGATTCAACTATTAAAGATGTACGCTGGCATTGACCATTTACTTAAGTACTTAAACTACGGTTATACGCGGACGAACTAAGGATGGTTCTCATGTCCATGTGATTTCTCGAATGTGAAATATAGTAAAAATTTTGAATTTTCTTAAATACACTATGCTTAGAAATATTTTTTTTTTTTGAAAATTGATTTTCATTGGGGAAATCCAAGTCCAATTTGAAACCCGATGGGGGGAAAACCTTCAACTTAAGCCGCCCGAAGGCACGACACTTAAATTGAAGTAAACCCTGCCTTCTCCAGATTCGAACCCTTGTGGGTTGAAACCTTCATTGAAGGACTTTGAAATCGTACCGACAGGGCAGTGGTCCACAAGGGAGGACTTCCTGGTTTGGTCACCCAAACCGGTACTACTCTCCACTAGGCACGCTTAACTGAATAAGACAAGCTCAGTGGACCACAAGCCCATTGGTTTGTCAAATAATTTGTCAAATAATAACAAAATGACTAATTTAAATAAGTAAAAAAGAATCCTTCACACTTTCATAGACCTACACGGATCTTTGCGTGATTCGTGGGTCTGCAGGTTTCAAAAATACATCCGTTTTGAAATGTCTTTCAACTTTTGTTTGCATTATTTACATGCTAGAATGACAAACCAGATTTATGAACAACTATAAAAACTCCTATCTAAGAACCTTTGTTGAAAGTAGAATGCATAGTGAAGATTAAATCATCTAATCTCTAAAAAGCTGATTATTTTTTTATAAACCTTTATAAAAGTTTATATATTTAAAACTTCATTAATTTATAAACCTTTTTAAATTCTAAACCTATTCCTACTATATATAAACTTTTTCTTATCATAAAACACACTCAACATTTACCAAATAATTAAATTTTGGACCTCTTCAAAATCCTAAACCTATTCATGGCACATAGGCTTGAAATATACATCCACTATGATTTAAACATTTTTAGACTTCATCTTTTTATAAACCTTTTCACAAACCATTATATTGGAGGTTCTCATCTCCCAAAAACAAATATATGAACATAATTTACGGATTTCATAACAAAATATCAATTTGGGATCTTGGACCAACCCTATTAGTTGATAAATAAACCTAGTAAACGTAGGCTATTAAATACATGGACTATAGAATGGTTTTGTTTGGAGAAACTTAGTGGGCAAACTATGAGAATTTGGTTGAATTACTTGAATATACTAGTATTACTATTAATCTTTTTGTTATCTTATGTTAAGAACATTTTTTTAAGTATCCCATAACTAAAAGATCGTATATGAAAAAGTCAACTGTTACAATCGAAGTGTTTTTTTTTAGAAAGGCTGTTACAATCGAAGATTTGTCAATAGTTTAAAATCATAAATGTTCATCCAAGTTTTTTCGAATGTATTTATTCTTTCTTTGGAATGTATTTAGAAAGGAAAAGACCATGTACGTGATCAGATTTGCTTGTTGCATATTGGTTAGCTAGAAATATTGTTACTCTATAATTAGCAAGTAATATGATGTATGACAATGACAATTATTCAACGGAGGAAAGTTTTATATAACTTGTACAAAATTCAATCCTATAACATGGAAGGCGCGTATTTTCAGGAAGGATTTGGTATAGCTCAGATTTGTTAAACTGAATCTTTATGCACCTCTACGGCTCTACTTTTATATATCAATTTTAGTATATGATACAAATATACAATCATTGATTCATAAGAACTTTTAGAGCACCTGCATGGCTCACTTTATATCAAAAAGTGTTATTACCTCAATATTTTTTTTCTTATATAACTTAAACCAAAAACACTCTTTTTCCATAACTCAGTAAGACACCACTGACCCACAAATAACCCAATAAAAAACAAATACAACACACACACAAAATGTATAATGTTGGTTGTTAAGTTTGACGCGAGGACGGATAACTTGGGGTGGGGTGTGGAGCTTGTGTTATAGGGCTCAGTTATATGCTACCAACCAACCTATAACTCACCACACCGAAAACTCTTAACATGACAAGCATTTTTTAGCCTGATGATATGAATTACTACTCACATGGGTATTCGATTTTGTTATTCCCTGAAAAGAAAAGATTGGTGCTTTTTCTATATATTTATAAGTTATAACAGAGATGTTAGTAAATGTTAATATGTAATTGGTATAAAGTCCGTAGCATTTTAGATGCGTGTTGATGAGAAGGCAGAGTAGTCAGAAGAGGATTTTTGTTGTGTTGTTTAGACATTAGATAGTTGAGTGTGTGAGTTAGATGCATCGCTGACACTTCTGAACATATTGAAGGGTTGAGTAAATGTACAAGCACTTCAACTAGGAGTAAACCATTTGAACTTCAACTAGGAGTAAATGTGCAAGCACTTTTTTGTTCTGTGTACCCAGTGGATTTTGAAAATGTGCTCCTCTTTTATCACTCACAAGAAAATGAGTAAATTAAAAGTTAAAACCAAAGGTTTTACTATTACATGTAATGGATGGAAACGGCCACAAGAAACCTCAATTATTTTGAGTACATCTGTGTCAAACACTCGCCATGAATTTTCGAGCAACTAGAGAAAACCTCGTTCATTTACCGTTAATGTTTAAAGTAGTACAATGTTCTGTCAAATTGAGGAAAACAAAAACAAGATGTGTAATTCTTTTGAAGCATGTCATTCTATCTAATTTTTCTGTGAATCAGTTTTATTTATCATCATATCAAACTATAATAATAATAAATAAATTAAAAAAAATATTTCACGGACAAAAACGACATCGTTTCATGTGATAGATATAGCACAAACAAGTTTTTGATGTTTGTGCTCTATGGCTAACTTGGATAAACTACATCTTTAGATTTTGTGACGGGATACACATTTGCTATGCATGTGCGTTTTGACACATCTAGTTATAAGATGATTGTGATGTGCGACGAATATCAACCTTCTATGGAAAGCAGGACCATTTAGTGAACGTAATTGTCCAAGGTTTTTGGACCATTTGCAAACAAGATTAATGTAGTTGCTTGTTCAAATAAACTAGAGTATTCAATCAGAAACGGAGATAGAGTAATAAAGTTTTAGAAAATGTTGAATGTAGCCCTAAGAGCTATTATAAGACATTATAACATGCATTGAATGTTTGTATTTTAATAATTTTGCATCTTTTTAACTTTTAGACGTAGCCATTAAAGCTACAAATGGCAAGAGTTTTTACTTCGCTTAAAGTTACTTGAAATATCAAAAGACGCCTCTTATGGTGTTGTTCAATCACTCTCTTAAAAAGTTTTTTGTTCGCATAAAGTTACTCCTATATCATTTAGGATTTTAATTAATAGTTGGGCTGATCCAATTTAAACATGATTGATATATCAAGGGTTTACATAGCTAATAGAGTAATAGGTAGACCATATGGGCCTTCAATCCTTCATTCTACTAAGTTAATAAGTTATGGACCAATGGATAAGCCCAATAGTATGATGGCTAATATACACAATGCCATAACTATCTTTAGGATATTGTCCTTTTAACCCGCAAAATAGAAAGTTATACGCATGAAATTGATGTCTCAAGATTTGGATTGAAGAAAATTGTCCAATCATATCCTACTAATTACGGAATGATATGATATGAAAATAATTTACTAACTTTTTCTTTTTTTTTTCATAGCACAAAAACAATTAAAGCAAAAACTATTAGATTGTATACAGGATAATATTTGTGTCCATGTTAGCTTGATTGATGTATATCTAAGCCTGATTATTATTATTATATTATGTATGATAGATAAGTATTTCTTAAGTTAATTGCACATCAAAACATAATAGTTAACGTGATTGAGTTCTTCTACTTATCATATCTGGTACTATTACCATTGGAGTGTTACCTCAATGGAAGGCAACACTCCTCCACCGCAAACCTTCATTTTACCGGTCAATGGGGGCTTTAAAGAAATATAGGTCATTGGTTTCCTAACTCCGAGCTAAAGGTCAGTGGAACATGTGCTCGCTAAGTCCTTGGGAAATGGTCAGTCAGCAGCCAAAAAGAATGAACGGGTCAGGGTTTCTCTGTCAATTTAAACTTATTAAAGACTATCGTTGAGTATAAATCATTGTTAACTTGTACAAAAGATGAAATTGTTACATATATAGCACAGTGATTATCAAAAAACAAAAAAAAAAAAAAAAAAAAAAAAAAAAAAAACTAGAATTACGCACGCTAATATATTTCATAACTCACATCTTGCAAACTGGTATAAGGATTGAAATTTCAGATGATTCATCTAGTATAGGTAGAGTGTGATTTAAAAAATAGATTCGAAAGGATTTGTAGGAGATAAAGTGAAACAATTAAATGAAAACTAAAACAATGATATATAGAGTCATTTGTGTCCCAACATAACTGCATAAATAATGGCTAATCAAGATTGATAAATAATATAAGAGTTTTGTGAATGACATCCCTTAGGTTGTCGTTAAAATATCACACATGAATGATTCTAACTGGATTATAATCTAGAAAAAAAAGTAAAATCAATATCCAAGAAATGAATACAAAAATAGCACTTGACTGTAATTGGATGAACTATTTTCTTGCAAATATACTATCAACCACAATTAGAAGTAGCGTTAACAAAACGCATAAATAAAATAAGTTGTTAGCTTTTTTCAACTTTTACCATTGTAGGTTTACTTTGGCATTCACTTAATATGATTGATAATAAGACATATAATCTAAGGAATAT